>CANXYC010145529.1:0-10693 GCA_948193065.1 Aleurites moluccanus
AGTGAAATACCTTATTTTAAGTTGTTCTATCATTTAAAAATAGTTATGGGTCATTTCTGGATCCCAAACAGTAGATTTCCAAAATTGCTCCCAAAGTTTCCTTTATTTATAATTTTGCCATTACTCTTATTTTCAGTATTCTAAAATATTTTTCAACTCTTTTTTTTTACCATAATTTCACATATATTAACTTATTTAATCCCCCAAGTCTGGGTCAAAAATTCTTAAATTTGCTGGACTGCTATTTCCCATGCAGTGTTCTCAACACCGACAAATTCCGGAAAAGTATCTCATTTGCATTCCAACTGTGTCTCTAAAATTATTTCTAATCATTTCAATAATTTCAACCCAAAAACTAAGAACTATATCATGCATTCAAGATAGGACTTCCTAGGGTATTACACTCACCTAGCACTTCAAATCACTTGAATTTCACACTTTGCCACCAAAGTCTTCAAAGTAGGCAAAAATGGCAACTTTCTAATTCTTTGACCTCTACATCAAACCAATCACATATAATCCATCTATTAGCCATCAATTAACATAATCTAACCTCATTTAACATTAACTAACACTAATTCAAAGATTCTATTCTCACAACTTCAATTTAGGGTTTTCTATTTAGGGAAAACCTATCAAATGCATCAATTGATGCAATTAAACACTAAACTCATTCTAGTTAACATCTAAAACATATAAATGAAGCATTAAACTAAAGAAATCACATATTTACCTTATGATGATGTGTGGGATGAAATATACATGCCATCCATTCTTGAAATTTCTTGATTTTCCAAGCAAACTAAGGTTGAAAATCAATGAATCAATGGTTTGATTCAAGTTTTCTTTAGGTTTTCTCTTTGATTTTTCAAGAAAATTGGTGGGAGAAAAATTGATGAAGCATTCGGCCATGTACGGAGAAGAAGAAAGAAAATGGCCAAAATATCTCTAAGGCATGCTTATATATTAAGTTAAAATGGCAAATTACAAATAGGTCTTTAAACTGTCCATTAATCATACTTTTGGCCACATTTCCTTATGTAATTTATTCTGACAATTCTGTTGAGAATTGGATTTCAAAGTTGGAAATCAAATAGCTTATTTTTATTTATACTTTATTATAAAAATAGTTTCAGAGCCATTCTGAAACTCAGAGAGTCAAATTTCTACTATACCCCTAAAGTTTCATTTATTTACGATTTTGCCATCACTTACTTTTTCAATGTTCCTAAACATTTTTCACTCCTTTCTTTTCACCATAATTTCACATATATTTATGTGATTCTTTACCCCCTGGTCTAACTCAGAAATTCTTCAATCGACCAGACTACTATTTTCCCGACAGTGTAATTAACACCGATATTTTCTGAAAAAGTATCATTAATGCATTCTAATTGTATTTCAAAAATTATCTTTAGTAATTTCGATGTTCCCAGACCAATAATTGATTAGATAACTGTTCAATCATAGTAGTATTTTCTAGGCTATTACAAATTCAAAGTTTCATGTCACACAACTTCAATCTAGGGTTTGGAATTTGGGGAAAAACTACCAAATGCATCAATTGATGCCAATTAACACTAAATTCATTATAATCATCATCAATACATCTAAATCAACCAATAACTCAAGAAATCAACTTGTTACCTTAATATGGTGAGTGGATCGAAACTCTAATGGTGATGATTCTTGAAATTCTTTGATTTTCCAAGTGAAATTTGTATGGAAAAGTAAGAATCAAAGGTTGTTTTTAAGATTTCTATAGGTTTTTCTTAAGAAATTGCATGAAAATTTGTTGGAGGAATGAGAGCATGGTTTAGCCAAGTGATAGGAGGGGGAAAAGATGAAGCAAAAATGGAAAAGGAATGCTTATATAGTAAGGCAAAATAGACAAATTATATTTAGGTCCTCAAACTATCTAATAATTAGACTTTGACCCCATCTCCTTCTGTAATTTATTATATTAATTCTGTTGAGAATCAAGTTTCAAAGTGGTAACTAAAATGGCTTCTTTTTGTTTGTAGTTTATTATAAAAATGGTTTCGGAGCCATTCTGGAACTCAGACAGTGGTGGTTTTCCATTGTCACAACACATTTTTGGACCGCGACAGTCCTAGGACACGGGTATACCTAAGGTCACTAGAAACCTGTAGAATCCATGAACAATCCAATTGTCAATCATATATTCTTAACACATTCATTAATATTGAAATTCTATTTATTACTTGTAAATTTTCAGAAATTTTGCTAAAGTTTCCTTTATAATAACCTTATTCTTGACCTAAAACCCAAGCTTTCAAAAATTACACAACCTGCACTAAAATTATTTTTTTACTCCCAATAATTTGCCTTCCTTATACCCTCAACTTCACAGTTTTACAGACATATGTAGCACTTCTAAATCTCTTTTAAAACATGTGAATTTCATTTTAGTATTTTCAGTATCATTGTCTTTATCACTTCACTATCATTGTTATTATCAATCATTAAGCATTACACATTACATTTTGAATGCCATTGAATCGTCAATTATTTCAATGTTCATACATCATTATAATACTTAATCACCTAATTATACACAGTACCATAGAGCTCTAAGAGTTGACACTCATGACTTTTAGAGAATAAAATTCTACCTTGATGTACTTGACATTCCAAGTCAGAAAATAAATTGACTTGGAATCATCTTCCTCTATCTCATCCCTGTAAAAATTATAAACCACTATTTGGTGAGTATAAAATACTCAATGAGCATGTATACATCATTAAACAGATGATATAAACATATGATAACAAAAGTTATTAATGGAAGTCAAGTGTCAATAAATACAATGAAGAATATCAGTATATTCAATTTGCTTATCAAAGATTAATTAATTTGCACACCAAATATCTTTAGAAGTTTTGAACAGGTAACAATCAAATCGATGATAAACAATAATCGATGAAAGAATGGCCATCAATGGTAAGCAATAAGATATAGCTTAGAACCAATGAACAGGTAAACAATACTCGTATCATGTAGATAAGATAGAGATAAGACAGATAAAGGGCCATGAAACTCGTATCACATGTACCATTCACGTAACAATATACATAAGACTAATAAGGTCTTATGGCTAGGACAATTAACCCTTCCCAGCTAGGGTATCACGTATAGTCAATGTGCATATTACCGACAATATGCACCCACTACCCCATCGGTGAGACAACTCTGTCAAATCTCATGTAAATAGGTCAATGGAAATCAATAGCAATATCCAGTATACATTAGGAACATTATGGTACATTGGCTTTCAATCGATACATATAGGTTTATTTGTCAATCAGTGTCAATACATTTTACTAATCATATATTAGTTTCTTTTCTTGATACAAAGGTAGCAATTAACAATAAATGTCATGGTTAAACATTTGGTATGCATACTTTTATGAGCAATTCGGGTACATAGTCAATCAAGCACAATAGGCATTTCAATATCAATAACAATCAATGGATATGGTGATTTCAATCTTAAGAATAATCAAAGGATGATCAACAATAGCAATGTGGTAGTTAACTAAGAAGGAAACATGTTCATTGGGTCAACAAATCAAAATATTGATATGCATAATGATGTATACATTACTCACCTTAGCTTATGACTTGTACATTTTTCCTTTTTTCTTTATCCTTGATTCTTTGCCTTATCTCTTATGGTACCTATCATATCTTTTATTCATTCTCATCTCCACATATCCATTTAATTTCCATTTAGATACTATTTAACATAAAATTACATTACTTATACTTATATTAAAGAAAATTCCTTAAATTTCTAAGTTTTAGGTTATTCCAATACAGAACCTTTATTGGCAGCCTATGTTTCATTACTCATATATCTCTCTACACTTATCCAATTGCTTGAATTCTTATTCCTTATTAAACTTAACATATAAGGTTATAACATATCTAAATTTCACATTAAAATCATTACTACACAATTTGTGGTATTAATTTAAACTTAGACTTATAACCAGTCCTGTTGTCTGTATTCTGCCTACAAATTTTATTATGACAGATAATGTTCTTTTGATAATAACTCAATCAATACTTAACCAATTATTGTAATTTCTTTTCCTATTGAAAATAGACACATAAAATTATAACATACCCAAATTTTAGAATTTTTGGATCACTGAACAATTATTAGTGAATTTTCAAATTTAAATTACTGTCTTGAAATCTTTATCCAAACAGACCCTGTTTCCATACCTATAATTAATTCCGTGCTCATCCAATTATAAAACCATTTTACAATTATTTATATAACACATAAATGAACATCTTGAATTTATAACACTTTCTCTAATTCAAAATTTAAGGTCCTTATATTAATAGAACTCTGTAACCTATGTTCTGTTAAATAGTCAATCCGGGCATATTACACTCATGACCTAATATCTCATAAACCACAAATCCAATTGAAAAACTCTTTTACAGTATTATAAATAATACATAAATGAACACTTTTCTAATTTGAACACTTTTTCTAATTTTGTCTCTATTATTATATACAATAAAAATACAATAGCATTTTTCAGAAAACCTAATTCCAGGCCAGTCACAGTTTTTACCCAATAACTATTTCCTCACTTTGAATTTTACAAATTCTTTTTACATAAATATAATTAATATATTTATATACAAATTTTATGTTTTGTCCATCCTCAAATTCAATCATTAAAATTTCAGAATATTAATCACAAATTACTGCCTCAAATCAGATTTCAGAAACTATATAAACCCTAGCTCATTCTTTACATTTTTAACTTAATTACCTCAATTATTTGCTAAATCAAACCTTAGAACTCTTAAATGCAATTAAAAATGATAAGTTTAAAATCATTACCTTGATTTAAAATACTTGAATTGCTCTCTTCTTTTTCTTCTCCAAATGATTAAACACCAAATTCTATCTATTTTCTTCATAAAGCTTCTTCCTTCTTCAATTTTCTATCTATTTTTAGTTGATTTCTTTGGAAAGGGTAGGATAATATTTTTAGTTGTTTTCCTTCTCTATGGTTCTGCCTAAAGGTTTTCAAATGGCTATCCATTCCTCTCTTTATATATACACTAAAATCCTTATGAACATTTGATAAAACAAAATTAAAAAATTCTAGATTTTTGGCTTATTTGTCACCTTTTCTTATAATTTGATAAATTAAATAATTATTTCCTATCAATAATTCATTTTTATCACCCATGGCTGGCCACCTAGCTCATTTTCTAGAAAAGGTGGGTCCCACAATTTTGTTTAATTGTACTTTGGCCCAATTTTTTTTATTTGCATTTCTGACCCCAAAACTTTCTGTAATTTATTTTGTCTATTCTGTTTAGATTTAACCTCAAATATGGGGAGTGAAATACCTTATTTTAAATTGTTATATTATTTAAAAATAGTTTTGGGTCATTTCTAAATCCCAGACAGTGGATTTTCATAATTACCTCCAAAGTTGCTTTTATTTATAATTTTGCCATTACTTTTATTTTCAATATTCCAAAATATTTTTCAACTCTTTCTTTTCACCATAATTTCACATAAAATTAACTTATTTAATTCCTCTAGGTTTGGTTCAGAAATTCTTAAATTAGCCGGACTGCTATTTCCCCGACAGTGTAATTAACACCGGCATTTTCTGGGACAGTATCTCAAAAGTAGCCCAGTTGAGGCTCAAAAATTCTTAAATATTATTCTCTATCATTCTCTGTATATTTCAATAATCGATTAAGCTTATTCATACTTCAATTAATGCTTCATCAATCACTGTAAATTCACTATATCCATGTATTATCTACTATTCTATCTCACTATCTTATATTCTGTTTGTTGAGGTATTACACCCATAATACCCCTAAAGTTCGACTTATTTATTATTTTACCATTACTCAAAATTTCAGTATTCCAAAATATTTTTTTAACTTTTCCTTTTCACTAAAATTTTACATATATATATATATGATACTTTACTCCTAGTCTGAATCAGAAATTCATCAGTCAATCAGACTATTATTTCCCTGGACAGTGCAATTAACACCGATATTTTTCAGAACTATATCACAAATATAATCTAACTGAGGTTTAAAAAATTTTCCTTAATTATATCGGTGTTCCCAGTCCATTAATTAATTATATTACTTTGTTATTATGAAAATTTTCTAGGGTATTACATTGTGAACCAACACTCCTCTCTCTATCCTTCTGAAATATAGTCTGAGAAGTTTGAGGTCTAGCTCCAAAAGTTTGTTGTGGACAGTTCTTAAGTAAATGACCATGTTGTCCACATCCATAGCATGCTCATGTCATATGGAAACAAGGTCCTCTATGGAACTTACCACATGTAGAATATAAAGGATTAGTCTTATGTAATTCAAATATGACTATACCATAACTCATTTTGAGGAGCTAATCTGGAGGGATTCTTGCTCTGCTGTGATCTCCCAGAAAGTCCTCTATGCCTGCTCTGGAGGGCTGACTGATGAGTCACTCCCATACTTTTCATCCCACACTCCTGCTAGGAGGAACTGCTCATCTTAGCCTTTTCTTCTTCTTTTTTTCTCAAATCTATTATCCATCTCCCTATACTTCGAGGGCATAGGCTTGAGGAACTTTTCAAATGACACCTCCTCTACCTGAAGCATAACTGAAGGATCTGCAGGAGGAACTGGAATCTCTAAAAATACCTATATCGGAGGTACATGTTGTTGTCTTTCCTATATGATGAACTCAACTATCATCATATAACTCCTCTGTAGTTGTTCTATCTTCCAAGACATGTTAGCCACATCCACCTGTGGCGTATGAGGAACCTCATTACTTCCAAACCCATCTACTGAACCTTTTTTAGATGATAAATCTTGCCTGGAATGACCTCTTCTTTGCCTTTACTATATCGTGGAGGCATTTTGATGTTCATGAGAAGAAGAACAAACTTAGACTCATAATATATACTTAATGCAGATCCACACTAAAGGAATATGCAAAATAGACGAAACATGAAACCTAGGCTCCATAGTTATCTTAATCAAACATTAGTCTAGCAAACATACACATACTTTTATCTTTCTATCTTAAGGATTATAAACCTATAGCTCTTATACTAACTTTGTCATACCCTGACTCTAGTGCTGTGATGGTCCTAGGGCAAGGGTTGGCTTAAGGCTACTATAAACCCATAGAACACTTATATCATGGATCTTATACATAACATATATCCACATCATACATAGTTATCATCATGTATACTTATTTCTATGAATTATATAATCATCATTCATGCATTTTCATACACCATCATATGATTTTCTCTTGTTCCTTACCAATCAAAGATACATCCCACATCAATAAGTAATAAGGGCAACCCATAATGTATCAATTCATACATTAAATTAATATCATCCTCAAAATCTAACCATAGAGCTCCAAAGTATACTCCACATACATAAAAATACAATCATACAAAATAATATACATCAAAAGAATTACATAGAGTCTTCTTGGAGGAATGAATCAAGAAGCTTTATCTTCTATGTTAGCTCCCTCTCAAGCTGCACTATCACCTAAAATCCACAGAAGAGGAGTGAGCATTCAACTCAGCAGGATATAAATATGCAATGCAAAGGTCAAGCCACAGGAACATGGGTAAGGAAGTTTCATAAGGTTATGCTTATAAGAACATAAGAGCTCACAATCAAATAGCACTATCAAATCATATGATAGAACTGCCATCATCATCAGAATGCATTAGTAGCCTTGCTACCTTATCATAACAGAATGCATCAATAGCCTTGCTACCTTATCGCAACACATGTGCTTGGCCGGGCATATGCCTAAAGCTCATGGCCCCTTCTAAGTGGAACACTGATAAAAAACCTATAAGCTGGGCTCCTAAAGTGCACAATGGACCAATGAATTTACTCTTATTAGGAAGAGTGTTCTATACATATACATATCATAGGTCATATAGCTTGGATTTCACAACGAATCACATTGGTCACAAGACCATCAACATATAAACATGAATTCATTCAAGTTTGCAAATAGGTTTCATATGAGCTTGGTCCAAGGAAGAATGACCAAGTCATTTACAACATAATAAGTGATTACATGGAACAAATTATCATTCATTTGAGAACATCATAGGAAATTCATTTAATAGGTTAACAATACAATATTTCATAACATGAGAATCATATACCTATACATTAGGAAGGATTGAACAATCAATTTCAAGGAAACCACATGCATATGCAATGTTTATACTTACCTCAAAGCAATTCCTTGCAAAATATTCTCTCTTATAATATGAGAAGCATGAATTATTACTTAGTCTCTTGTGGTTTCCATTCCTAAATCAAAATCCCAATACCCACAAATTAGGGTTTAATCATACATGTTCATATTGTTGTAGTTCTTATGATTTAATCATCATGAGAAGTCTTATTATGCTTCCTAACATCCATTTTAACATCTCTTAGAAGAATATAAAAGATTGGGATGATAGCTACTATTGACCCAAAACCCTAAATCCTTAGACATTTCATGTAATTCATAGTAATTTCTATTTAAGGCTCTTATACATCTACACATAACTTATAATCATCTACTCTAGCTATAGATTAACTTAACTTGAACTTAGAAATGAGTTTTGAGAAATTACCTTAAAACCCTAGAATGGAGATTCTTGAGATTTCTGGATTTTTAAAGATCGTGAATGTATCAATCCTTATTTCTTGTGTTATTTTGATGAAATAAATGTTAGAGGATGAATATTAATGAGTTGGTTGGTGGTTGGGACAATTTATGAAGAAAGAGGAGAAGAAGAATTGAAAATAGAAAAGTTTGAAATGAAAAATGGAGCGACCATATATATAGGCCCAACACTTTCACCCTCATAAAGAGGGGCTTCACGACCGTGAAAGGAGCTGTTCATGTCTGAGACAAAAAGAGTTTCATGGTTGTGAATGGATGTCTCATGCCCTTGAAGATGAATATGAAAATTTGGCCAATTTACACAAAAAATGATGTCTCACACCCGTGAAGAACACTTCACGCCTGTAATATCTGCCATTTTTGTTATATTTTAATTATTGTGTAATTGATGAATTTAAATTAATTTAAGATGATAATATTTGAGTAGATGCAATAAATTTTTGGTTGCAGGAATTTGTGAGGTTGGTTGCATGTTCTTAAAGAAATAATTTGGTAAAGTGTAAAACATAAAAGTTGTGGATTTATAATTCATCTTCAATTATATAAAGTGGCATAGTAAAATTTTGTTTGTGTGAGGAATTATGCCTCATTGAGTAGGACTGGTCTGGTTTGATGTGTCTGCAGAAAATCTGTGTCTATTTGAAATTTCTAGGAATGACTGAGATAGTTTGAGTCAAAGGTGTAAACATGAGAAATGTTCCTTTGTGTGTTGTGGTATTGGCAGTAAAATTTCAGGAATTTTGGATAAGTATAACTCAGTGGAGAATGGAATTTATTAGGACTATTCGGATGAATTTTGGGGCAGTAATTCTGAATGAACTTTGGAGAGACACCATGGTTTGTATGGTTGTCTCTGTGTGATTTGAATATTTGATATGTTGAGCCTCTGTATGTTTATTTTAAGTGGCAAAAAGAATCAAGAAGTTTGGATGTTTGTAGCTCATTTGCAAGCTGATTAAGTATCAGTTGCCGAGGAAGAGTTTTAGCTTAGTAGGATGTTGTTATGGTGAGCCGGCTAAATACGGGGTGACATTTTGCGAGCTGGCAATGCGAAGTGGCGAGGTGAGATTGCTGAAGTGGCAATTGGCAAAGAAGCATATGCGAGGTAGCATATGCGAAGAGGAATTTGGCGAAGAGGATTTGGGGAAGAGGAAAAGCGAGTTAGCATAAAGGCGAAGAGGCAAAGAGGCACTGACGAGGTAGCATATACGAGGAAGAGTTCGCGAGGAGAGTTTGGCGAGGCAGCACATGCGAGGTGACATATGCGAGCTGGAATAGCGAAGTGGCTTTTGCAAAGTGGCATTGCCAGATCAATTTGGCGAGCTGGGAAGTGCGAGATGGGAAGTGCGAAGTGAGAATGGCGAGCTGGCTTATGCGAGGTAGCATTACCGAGGCAGGTTGGCGAGCAAGATTTTGGGCAGTGACCTATTTAACCCAGTGGCCAGTGACGATTTTCTGCACGATATTCTTTCTTCTTTTCTTCGTTCTTCTTTTATTCTTCTCAGATCAGTTCCATTTCTTGTTTAAGGCACTAATATTCAAAATTAATGAATTAGACCTCTAGTTTAGCATATTTTAAGGCAGAAGTTGTCAGATTTAAGCAGAATATTTCAAGAAGTTAGTTTTTAGAGAAATAAGGTAAATTTCTTCAAATTTCATATTCTTTTAACATTAATTAAATCTGCCAGTTAGAATAATTTATTATGGGTGTAAAGAATTTATTGCAAACATTTTAAGGTTATATATTGTAATTAATATTGGAGAAATCAGAATTAATGGACTGTCATGAATAGTAGCATGAACAGTAAATTCGAATTAAATGCAGATTTTCTTTAAGAGATAAATTAAATTGATGTTAGGAATTAAGAATAGAAACTCTAAGATGATTAAATATTCAGAAATCATGTTGAATATTATTGATTTGGGAAAACCCTAATTTT
>CANXYC010145540.1:0-48219 GCA_948193065.1 Aleurites moluccanus
TATATATATATATATATATATATATATATATATATATATATATATTACAATTAAATATATTTAATTTTATTTTATATATAATTACATATTTTTTTAACATAATATTAATTTAAAATTTAAAAAAAATATCATTTATTAAAATTAACTATAAATAAATAAATAAATTTTAATTTTTGAAATAAATTTTAAATATATTAATTAATGTAATAGACAAATTTTGAATTATATAATATTAAATTATTTTTAATTTTTTTTTATTTCCAATATTTTATAAGTATTTTTTTTAATTTATAATAAAATAATAATAATTTATAAAAAAAAAATAATTTAAAACTGACAAAATAAAAATATTTAAAACGAATCAAAATCAATAATTTAACTATAATAATAATCTTATTTAATTTAAAAAATTTTCAAATAAAAAATATTAATTAACCCTTCAAACCAAACCAATTCCACACCTACTTGAGCTAAAGAGAAGAGAGTATGGAAGCGACTTGAAAGACGAATTCCACCGCATCTCAAATCAACAAATTGCATCTCAATTTATCCAAGAAAATTCAAGTATCAAAATGCTAGTCATTTAATACAAATATGATAAACTGAAAAAAAAAATGCAATTTGAATAATTACATGCCATGGCAATTTCAAAATAGAATGCGTCATCTAATTAAAACTGGGCGGTCTCATTCTAGTTTACAAATAAAATGAGACAATAGAGAAAACAAACATCAGGCTACTTGGATCAGAGCATAGATGGTGCTCTGGTCCCTAGCTACAAATATAATTATCCAACACAGATAATAGTAAAAACATGGAACAAAGGAATTTAATATGATAACTACCAAGGACACAACATGTACCAAAAACTTTTGGTGGGGACACGGATACCTTTCACTTAAGAGCTCATAGTCATCAGGAGGAGAAGCTATCATCCTACTCCCACGAATGGAAGAGGGATAGAAAGAAGGGCTAAGCATGATTACCAATACTTCACTCCCTACTTCCACACCACACTTCAATATAATAGCAACTTTACAGCTATGAGAGCTAAACAAACTAAATCTCACATGCGAATCAACCACTTTAATTTTTTCTCCCTACCCAATTCTGTGTGTCTGTCTCTCTTTCTCTAACTCCCTCCCAACGGTCTCCTCCACTTCTTATTTCTAGATCCTTTTCATTGAAATGCTGGAACCACTTTCTTTCCACTAAAAATGCAGCTTATGATTTGCTGGATCTGTTGTATTTCATGTGGCTCTTGACAAGATGGCCAGCTGCAATGGCAGACATCAGGGAGAGCTCACCAGCCAAAACTGAACCAGCTACTATGGTAGCAAGGAGTCTTGAGTTTGATCCCGGTGATTCTTTGCTTGCACCCTTCACTCCAAGCAAATTCAGACAAGCCGACTGAGATGGAAGTTGAGTTCCACCTCCAACTGTGCCTACCTGACAAAGAAACAAATTATATTACCCAACTGTACAAATTATTGTATAAAACCACACCTACAGTAAACCATGATTCAATGAAAAGGCCAAGTCAAATAACCTCAATGGAAGGCATGGTCACAGAAATGTGGAGATCCTTTCCATCATTGATGGCTTCCATCATGGTAATGCAGTGAGAACTCTCAACATTCTGTGCAGGATCCTGGCCAGTAGCAATAAAGATTGCAGAGACAATGTTGCCCGCGTGGGCATTAAACCCACCCAAAGCACCAGCAATAGCAGAACCAGCAAGATTCTTAAGCATGTTCAGCTCCACAAGGGAAGCAACAGTGGTTTTCAATACCTTCTTCACCACCTCTTCATTGATAATAGACTCGCAAACAACTGATTTGCCCCGTCCTTCAATCCAGTTTACAGCGGCGGGTTTCTTGTCCGAACAAAAATTTCCTAGCCAATTGAGGAAAGCTTAAATCATAAATCCCATGAAACAGAAAGAATACTGCAACCAAGATGGCAGCTGCTCGGATAATTTCCCATGGAAAATGATTCAGCATCCAGAAATTTGAAAGATTAGCAAAAGAACTATTTAGGAGTAAGAATTCCACAATAGATGGTGTGAGAACAGTGATTATTGATGTCCTCAAAATCATAAAAAAAGATGAAAAACAATAAGCCAAAATTATGATAAAAAAAGGACTTTGAATGTCCCATACAAAGGAGAGCTCAAACAATAAGCTAGCTATGGTTTTAGCATGCTTAAATGACATAGGTAACTAAAAGAAAATGAATTAATCAACCTAAACACAAAGAAGACTAGCTCAGAAAAAAATATAATATATAAGAAAATGAAGATCTAGATGGCAACAACTGATGGTGATAACAAAGCCAGAAAAGGGGGGAAATTTCTGAAGCTAAATATCTAGTTAATAATTATAAATTTATAATTCTACATGAGAGGGAATTGAACAGATTTCTTTTACATAGATTTGGACAAGTTCTTTTAAACAAATAAGACAAGTATTATTCAAAATTGCAACATTCTACTAAAAATTCCTAGGAACTTAAGGAGAGGTAAAACTTTACTATTATTAACCAGCGAAAAAAACTTTTAAAGGACTTTTACCTGAGATGCCAATAACACGCATGTCAGGGAAATCATCCTGAAGGAATTCAAGAACGTTTTGAACTCCTCTGGAAACCATGTTCATCCCCATTGCATCGCCAGTGCTACAGCTGAATCTCATATAAAGATTCTTCCCGGCAAGAGAGCATTGAACGCCTTGGAGCCTTGCAAATCTACTCGACCTGCAATCATTAACAATCAAAACTCACTTTTCACTCACTGATCTTTTTTATTTTTAAATTTTTTATCATTATTTTTTCTTTTCTTTTTCCTCCAAATCCTCACCACCGTAAACAGGTATCGCGTATCAATTTCTTGGTGAGATGTCCATCAACATCAATTTTTTTTTTTTTAAATTAGCATTAATGGAACAAAGTTTTAACGAAATCCAGTTCCTATGAAAGAGGAGACCTGTTAAAAACGACGGCCAAGGTATCAAAATTGTCAGGATTCTCCAAGAAAAACTTCAACTCCGCGGCTCTTGCCGCTGACTTAAAGCTAACAACGGGCGCTCTTGTCATGCCATCCTTCAACAATACGCTGGCAGCCCCACCTGACACGTACATCGCCTTAAACCCTCTGTTGGTGCTCGCCACCAAACAACCCTCCGTGGTTGCCATCGGAACAAAGTACTCGCGTCCATCTAGCAATAAAGGCCCCGCAATCCCAACCGGAATCTGCACGTACCCCACTGGCATTTCACAGCACTGCCCTAGAATCGACTCGTAATCAAATCCTTCAAATGGCAATCCCTCCAGCGACCTTCCCGTAGTCCTTTGCAAGGCCTCGCGACGAATCTTTGCTGCTCTTTTGCAATCCCCTAGCTTCGATTCCAGAGAATAGGAGGGAATCGTTCCATTCACAACGGATTTGACGATATTTTCGTCTTCCTCCGAGGCCAAAGGTGTGATTATAGGTTTCAAAGAGGGCAATTTGGGAGGTGCGGCAGTTATGGGAGCGATATTTGCGGGAAGGCATGCAACGAGATGGTGATCTTCGTTGACGAGACAATTGGAATCCGTATTGTCCAGGTCCCACGCATCATGAGAAGCGCGGGCAATGAATGACTGCACAAAGTCGATGCCGAAGAATCCAAGGAGGTAAATAAAGGAAGCAATGAGGGAGACAATGGCAGCAATTTCAGAAAGGGTAACGATGTGGAGGGGAGTGGAGTTGCGGATCTTGTCGCGCCAACGGTGGAGGAGGTAATACGCCACCGAGAAGAATAGAGTGAAGAAAATTGCGTTCGTTAGGTACAGTGGCAGAGGAAGGGCGTCCGAAGCTTTCGGAGTGGGTGATAAAGAACGGTCGTCAACGGCTACAGGTTGCTTTAGGAGTGGATGGGGCCGGCCGCCTTGCATGGCGGGAGAGCGCGGTGTTTTAGACGGCCGGCGGGTGATGTCCATGTAGAATATACCAGCGAATTTTAATATGTTTTACAGGGTGCGAGAGCAGTTGCTTGTATGCGTATATGTTGGCGGAAGGAGGAAATGAGAGAAGAAGCATACTAATGTAGATTTGGGACACTTTTATACGAGGAGGGCATGAGCTTAGTGCCCACACATGAGGCGCTAGTGACCTGTCGCTGGCATTTTCCTCTCTGTTTTGACTGTCTTTATATTATTTTATACGAATGAACTGATTTTAGTTTTGAGATCCATACACAGGGCTGTTAATCCAGCGGGTTGGGTTGGGTTGGGTTGGGTTGGGTTGATCAGAAGGAAGCTGAAGTTTAATCTAAAATATTTTGATTAAGTTTAATTTAAGTTTATTGTGAATTATTTTTAATTAAAGTTCAATTTAAATCTCATAATAAATTTCAGACTGAAAGTTAAACTAACCTATTTGCATATTTTATTTTTTATATTATTAATAATTTAGTTTTTATTTATTAAATTTATTTTTATTAGATATTATTTTATAATGTATGAATTTTGTATCGATCTTGAATTTTTAAATTTTAAGAATTTAAAAATTATTGAAAATATTAATTTTTATATTTTGATAATTTAATATTAATTTTTGAGAATTTTTTAAAAGTAACATTATATTTAATTAATTTTTGATAATACAAAATTAAATATATTTTAAAATTTAATATGTTAAATTAAAATTTATTTTATATAAAATTTAATGACTATTTACTTATAATTTTATATTTAAAATGATGTTTTTATAAATTTTTAAAGATAAAAATGACCGAAGCTGCCACTTCCATGACTAGTATATTTTAAATATGATGTCCATGTTAAGAAAGTAGAAAACAAGCAGAAGAAAGGCAGCACTTACCTCTTTGATGATCAACTAAAAAAAGATGAACGAAATTTAAATTATTTATGTTAATAAAAAAAAAATTGAGTTTGAATTGGATTTTGAATATAAGTTAAACTAGAATTCTAAAATTTAAAAAAGATTAAATTTTTTTTTTTTATTATTTTAGTGGAAATAAAAAAAGGTGAGTATTTTTTAATTGTTGATTATTGAGATTATTATTCAATAGTTAATATAAATAATAAAAATAATTGTGATAATATTTTTAGTTGTAACATATTATAAATTTAGTAACAATTTAATTTTATATGATTTAACATAAAAATAGTTTAAAATTATTTATAAATTAATTTGTGACACGTTTAATTTTATGTGATAAAAAAATATTATTAAAAAAATATAATTATAATAAAAAAAATATAAATAATATGTTATTTTAATAATTTATCACACTTTTTTTTTTGTTGTCATTAAAATAAAATATTTTTATGATAATAATTTTTTTATTGTTACGAAAAAAATTATTATATTGAATATCCTAATAATTTAAAAAATTATTGTTGGGAATGATATAATGATGCTTGATTTGGCCACCAACGACAGTACGTGGATAATGGAGTAGCCTGACAACCGACGAACCATTTTCATCATATATATATTAAATATCAAATTATATATAATAAATATAATATAATTATTGCTAAATAAAAAATTTATATAATATCATAATTTTTAATGGTGTCAATTTAAACTATTAAATCAAAAATTATACATATAATAAATTATGAATATATACTTGATCAAATATCTACTCACGCAATAGAATAACATATAATATGATCATTATTTTGATGAAGAGTAAAATTGAAACAAAGTGATTTAAGTTTTTTAATTTTTTTTAACTTAAAACGACAGACGTTATTTTAATAAAAAAAAACTCGTTCGAATCGAAAAAATCGATCCAATTTGATTGGTTCATCGATTTTTTATTTGGTTATTTGGGGATAAATAAAAGAGACTAATTGGTCTGATTTTTTATTTAATTTTTAATTTTTTTAATTCGATCGATGGATTTAATTCAGGTTTGATAACCATGGTATTTGTTATTATTTTGAGGAGTTGTTCTGTTTTCTGTATTTCAAGGGATTAGGTATATTTTAGGGTCCAAAGAGGCCATAATTAGAGAATATTACCTTAAGGCCTAAGATTGAAAAAGTATTTACATAAGCTCCTCCTAGTTCAAGCCTCTTGATAAAGGCAGCGTATTTCGTCCCACACTGACAGTACCTACCACATGTCATACAGAATTGCATGTGAGTAGATAGAAAATAAGTTTCGGTGGACTACTTTTAGCATATGAGAAGCCCAAGGATGAACGGAGATACATTTGCACAGCACATGCAACTTGGACGAAAGACCTGGTTGAGAAATCGAGAAGCATATATCTGGATTACAATTATCCTAAAAAGTGTCTTATAGGTGAATTTTTGTTCGACCAAACAAATAATTCCAGTTTGGTACTTGTCTCTTGTCACAATGTAGTGATACTATCATTATTGTTCGTTGTTTGATGATGTTACCCATCATACATCATTATGATTAGAGTTCTCCAACTATTTGTATTTAGCCCTTTTTCCTGTTGTGTTGCATAAATTACACTAATCACAAGTCAACTGGTTCATGTCATACTGAGTTTTGCAATTCATGATGTGGCGCAGAAAGTGACATTTTCATGCATGTGCAAATGTGTAAATGTCACTGCTCCTTACTTTCCTGATAATTAATTCAACTTCATGTTTTATTTTGAGAGTGGAAGTTCCGGTTCTGTTTGCTTCTAACTTGAGTATTCAGATATATTCTTGAGCATTGAAAACATATGCTACACGTTAATTGGAATGGCAAATTCAAGATTGTTCCCCTGGAAAAGCCCTGGAATGCAGTAAGCAAATTTGAAAAAATTAAGTTGAAAAATCTTGACAATAGCTGTAGATAAAAGATATAAATTAAAATAAATGCTTCAAAGCCCATTAAAAAAATAAAATAAAAATGAAAAGGATAAATATCCAATATTATAGAATTGTTCAGCTGTCATATTTGACCCTGCAAAATAAGCCATGGTGGTCACCATCGAATGTCTGCTGTTTCTTTCTTTTTATGGCTATAGAGAGTGTATATGTTGGGGAGAGAGAATGAGAGAAGTGGAAGAGAAAGAGAGAGTGCGTGTGACTGGTGCTGGAAGGTATGTGGCTTCGTGGCTGGTGAAATTTCTCCTTGCTAGGAGTAACATGGTCCATGGTACAGTCGTTTGAATTTCTGATCATTTTCTACTGCAGTTGTCTAATCCCTTTTTCATTTTCAAAAATGACTATTTCAGGTGATAAGAAGAATGCTCATTTGAAGAACTTAGAAGTCTTCAGAGAACTTGCAACACTTCAAGACAGACTTGCTGGACTATGAATGTCTTTGTGCTGACATTTCAGGATGCACAGGGGTTTTCCATGTTGCATGCCCTCTTCTAAATTTTGATCTTCATATTTCTAACCCTGAGGCAAGAATTTTACTTTCTTTACTTTTAACAATTTATTTCAATGTTCTCAACATTGCTATTGATAAATGTTATTTGCCTTGTTAATAAAGCTGCGACAGTTTTGTAGGTATTGGCACCCGGAATTTATTAAATGTATATTTGAAGGCAAAAGTGAACAGGGTTGTGGTTGTCTCATCTTGTGAAGCTGTTATGTGCAATCCAAATTGGCCAAAGGATCAATCAATGGATGAGAACTGTTGGTCTGATTTAGAATTCCGCAAGTCCACCGAGGTATCTAGTCGAAGTGCTAGTGTTTTGCAATGACTATTCCCAGGTTGATTCTTTGAGAAAGAGTTTTCACCTTTTCAGAGAGTAAATTTTCAGTGCTATCTTGAGAAATGCAAGCACATTCCTTTTTGGCCATTTTACCATATTGGAAATCTTTTGGTTGTTGTTGGATATAAAGCCCTTTCAATCTGATTGCTTTGACAGAATTATTATTACCTTGCCAAGACAGTAGCTGAAAGTTGTAACAATGTGTCCATCCATTGTTATCGGGCCAATGCTGCATCTTACACTGAATACCAGTAGTTTTTTCCTGCTAATCCTTTTGAGAGTTTTGTTGTGATACCAGTATCTCATCTATTTTATCATTCCTAAGGCCAAGTTTGTAATGTTTATTCTTTATATCGTTTTCTCAAGTAAATTTAGGAAGCATGCAATTCTTAAACTATTTCATTTTGCTGGTAGTAATGTATCATAAATGATATGCACTGCAGTTGGTGACTATAACAATTGCAGAGAAAGGGGATATGAAATGTGTTCAATAGCACACCAAGTTAAATTGTCCTTTTTTTAGCAATTAATTTGACTCGACTTTAATGTAATGGGATTGACATGGAAATCAAATGGACATGAATCTATCGAAGACAAAGAACAACCTGTTGTAGATGTCTACGGGTATATGAAAATCCTGAAGCAAAAGGAAGATATATGTGCACATCATATTTTATTACAGCTCATGCATTGGTGGAAAACTTGAAGAAGATGTATCCTAACTACAACTATCCAACAGGGTAAGTCTAAATTTCAGACAAAATTTATCTGATTTGAGAATATGACCATTATTTTATTGATTGAAGGTTACTAGCCAATGGTTGGTCTGGTCTTAGTATTTGTCAGTTGAAGTGCAAATGCAGATTATCTGAGCATCTTATCCGTATATTATATCTTTTTCTTCTATGGAGTTCTCATTGATTCAATATGTGTCGTGACAGTTTCACCAGAGTGGAAGAAACTCTGAAGCTGAGTTTAAAGAAGTAGCAGAATTTGGGATGGATATATAGGCCGCTGGAAGGGACCATTGCCGATGCTGTCAAGAATTATGAAGATAGTGGACTCATGAGTAGAGTTTAGCTAATTTGGAAGGAAATAAAAAAGAAGTTAAAAGTAGGTTATATATAAATTATGTTGACTAATACTAAGATCCCAAGCATAGAACTATTTTGAGTGGTTATTTGATGGTTTTCTCATCTCCCCTGTTATGAATAATGTCATTCATGTTACATATTTAATAGGTTGTTGTACATGAGAAATGCTGTGATAAATTTTAAATTATATTCTGAGTTCTATACTGACTGAAGTTGTTCGATGCTGAGAAAATGTAGGAAAACGGGAGGACTTCAATTTGAAATTGCAAAGTGAACTTGAAAGCGTAATATGTCAAATTCTAATATTCAGTATAAACATAATTAATGCTTTTTCTATGTCAAAAGGAAATGCGATACATTTTCCAAGTTTGCCAAAATGAGGTAAACTCTTTCATTCTCATTAAAATTTAATCGTGCTGTGGCTGCCACTGTATAAAAAACTCTTTGTTTGAAAAGCAATTTAATGCAAAGGATGTGGAGTTCCTCAAAGAAAATTTTCAAATGGGCATTTCAACAAACAGCTTGTGGGTTCAACAGAAATAATATAGTACCGCGAGCGCCTCTTGAAAACCGTTAATACTTTAATAGTATGATAAGGATTAGTACTAAACTAAATATCCTAACGAAAACAATGTCTTCTGTTGACCTTTTTTATTTTCTCAAAATTTTATATTTCTGGTGTCCAATCCCAATTCCCAGAAGTCGATTGTACAACAAGAAGGTATCACTCCAGTTCCTGATTTTCTTTTTGCAGGTTGGTAGCAAATTACAAAAATCTCTTCCAGAACTGATATATTCGAATGCTCATATATAGTTTAGTCTTCGTGCACCAAAATCTAATTGTTGGTTCTGCAGTTGTTTGATAGAATTCTACTGGCTATCGCTTTCTTCTTTCTGTAAATAATTTATCTTGATCCACACAAATAACACCACTATTATGGGCCTCTGAATCCTACTGATTCTTAGGTAGCTACTGCTAAGACTTTTCTCTGTTTTTCTTTTCTATGCTCATTTGTCCATTTTCAGGACTGTAAGGATAACCAAGAATCTGCTTTTAACTCACTGTTCAGATGTCATGCAAACTATGTTGAATTGTTCAGGAGGCTTCTTGGCATCACGGTTAGTGAAGTTTCTCCTTTCAAAGGGTTATTGCACGGAACAGTGAGAGATCCAAGTAAAAATTTCTATTCTTCTTTCTCTATTATCTTTATTTTCGAAACATTCTTTTTAACTTTTTATTCCTCTTCTGAAGGTGATAACAAGAACGCACATCTAAAGATGTTGGATAATGCTACAGAGAATCTGAAACTCTTTAAGGCGAACTTGCTAGACTATCGAAGTCTTTGTGCTGCCATTGAAGGATGCATTGGTGTTTTCCATGTTGCTAGCTCACTTCCGTTACCCGGTGAATCTATTCCCAAGACAAGATTTTTGTGAATTCAAATTAATTCCTTTCCAACCCAGATAAATTATTGTGTTTTTTATGGCCTGCAATTTAGTCATAAATTAATAAGAAGCAGCTTAGGTTATATTGTTTCAATTCAACTCTCTTAGAGCTTTTGAATTGTGAGAATGGCTGGGCTATCTGTCTGCCCTTTCATGTGACATCCATTGATTGCTATAATTGAAGTGTTATTTTGCTTATAGGCAAAGGTTTTACCAATTATGATAACTTTCTGCAGGAACAAGTTGTGGAACCAGCTGTCACTGGCACGCAAAATGTGCTGAATGCGTGCTCAAGGGCTAAAGTGAAGAAAAAAGTTGTTGTGTCCTCTGTTGTTGCTGTTGGGCTGAACCCGAATTGACCAAAAGGATCAACTCATGGATGAGGAGTGTTGGTCCGACTTGGAATTTTGTGAGGCACTTAAGGTGTCAAAATTTTTAGCAGCTCTAAATATCCGTTTAATTCAATTCTGGCTCAATCAATGTCTAACTGTGCATCTTTCTCCAACTTTATCTTATTTCCTGTTCTCTCAACTATAATAAATGAATATACTTTTATGAACTCCAGAACTGGTATCTCCATTCAAAGACAACCGCAGAAAAAGAAGCTTGGGAGTATGCAAAGAGGAGTAATCTTAACATCATGACAGTTTGTCCGTCCTTCATTGTTGGGCCATTGCTGCAGCCAACCAATGCCACTAGCTTATGCATGCTAAAGCTCTCGAGAGATTTTCATTTTCCAAAGCCATTCCTTTTCATTTTTATTGTTATTAAACATTACAGGCTAGAATAATTCCAGTAGTGTCATAATATTTCCATCATCACTATTACGGAGTTTGGATATATTGTGTTTTCCTCAAATCTAGTTCGCAACTAGAGAAGGATCAACTCAAGATTAGACAAGCGAGTGAATTACATTAGAATTCTTTGAGAGAAGTTCTGTTTTTTCCTTTTGTAACTTGGTGGTCTTACCATTGCCATGGAAACAGATGGACCTGAATCAGTAGAGAATAGAGTTTCCTTATGTAGATGTGCATGATGCAGCAGAAGCACTCTTGCTAGTATATGAGAAGCCTGAAGCAGAGGGAAGATACATATGTTCATCTCATGAGATTAGCACACAAGACATGCTGGATAAGTTGAAGTTGATGTATCCCCATTACAACAATCCCAAAAGGTATATTTTGCTATAAACAATATGCTAACCATTTAAAATTGATTCAGATCCTTAAATACCCCCCCAAAAAAATGAAAATGTTACTCGACTTTGGTTGTCTTGACAGTTACAGTGCAGGGAAGATATGGGAAAAAATGAGTTCAAGGAAGTTGCAAGATTTAGGATGGAAATACAGAACATTAGAGAAGACACTTGCTGATTCTGTTAAGAATTATGAAGAGAGTGGCTCCCTGATTAAAAAACTATAATAATAATAAAACTTGGTTTTAAAACAAGTTCATGTTTTAAATTGTGTGGAAGACATAATTAATGTGTTCACTGCAATGTTGTAATAAAGTGTAATCCTATGTAATATGGTAAAATTTTGGGTCGTGTGAAATTGAAAAAGTTTCGCTAAATTGGTATTGTTTGGCTTAAAATGATGATTTTTGAAAAGCAACAAAAATGAGACTGTTAACAAATGGAGTAGGTTAACATGGTTCCTAAAATTTAGAATTAAAGGGTTTACTGGCTTAGCGCTTAGAGATGCTTTCCAACAGCACAACATCATCATCATCATCAAAGAGACAGAAACATCCTTTGTTTTCTTCGAACTAGTTCTAAATTGATATCCTGTCTCTATAAATCCATTTTAACAATATAATATATCTTGAAGATTTGAACCACAAACAAAATATATAATAACTTTTTTAAAAAAAAAAAAAAAGAAAAAAGAAATACTAAACGTACATGTTCTTGTGGACCCTAAAAAATTGCACTGCTGGAACTATGGCCCAAAACAGGTGTATTGGGTCCTCGCTGGACCCAAACACTAGCCACTTGTTTTATAAATGACTGAAATTGAAAATCCACTAGCCTGAAAGTGACCCTCGACCCTCGTCCTCGTGTTTGGGCCAGGAGGTAAGGTTAAAAGCCTATTCAAAATCAAATCACCTCCCACCAAATTTACTCGACTCTTCCTGCTTTAAGCCAATCAAGGTTCCATGGATTTCCCAGATTCAGTGGACTCAACCGCTCCTGATCACAAAACTAAACCTATCCGTTTAATGAAAGAAAACAATAATACATGTCGCAAGCAGCAGCATCCAGTTAAAATAGTGTGGGTGTATGGGTCCCTTGACTCAATTCAGATGCTATGTTGATTGTGTCTCATATTTTTTTTCTTTATATTTTTAAATGTTGTGATAATTAATATTTTTTCATAAATAACATGATATATAAAATAAAAAATATGACAGACTATAGTTGCGTGTGGTTCTATGAGGGCTTTATCCAATTTCTAGATCTGTAACTAGTAATAAACAAAAGATTATGACCATAATACAATATGGTTAAAAATTATGGTATAGGAGCTAGTGGGTTTTATCATGTAAGACAATAACGCACGTCCTTTTCATCTCTACATCACCTCTTAATTTGGATATTATAGTTATCTACCCACTATTATTATCTGCACTAAACAACAGTTATTATGGAATGAAGAGAAGAAAAAAATAATTATGTACCACTCAAAGTGATTAGTATAACCTTTAGCTTTTAGCCTATTAGGTCATTGATTCCATAATTTAAAAAAAAAATAATAATGATAATAATAATATAATTTATAGTTATAATAGTACTCCCATCGCCAAATTGCAATCATCTTTTCTAACAATTAATTATTTTTTAACTTATGTTTTAAATGGATACTGGGTAGTACCAAATCTACTGAATAATAATAACAACATTTTGAGGGATTCATTGGTTAAATGACAATAAAAGCCTCAAAATCCTATTCTTAAATTTTCAGTGAGACATAAAAAAAACCCCTCATTCACACTTGGTCACAGAATTATTGATGCAAAAAGATAATTAATTAATTGAACTTGACTAAACAAATCAGCATAAACTGCTGATTGATGCACCAGTCACCAATGAAAGACAAGACTTATCTTCTCCTAACAACAAAACTTCATAGCTAAGGTATGAAATTGGAAGTTGAATCAATAGAGAGAACAGAGAGTAGCCAAAGGCAAAAGCCAACAAACAGCACGGCATCAAAATGGATGAGAGAGAGAGAGAGGCTTATAAAATAAAAGGGCTAAAGCATCCTTGTAAAAACCGCGTTGGGCTTCCAAAGTGTACGGGCGGAACAAACAAATTAGGGTTTGGAAGAGGAGAGAGAGTGTTTAAGGGACCCACATCCGCACCCCTTCCAAGCTGTCTAGCTTTGTTTGAGAAGTCTGGAAGACAAAAGGGTCCAGCTTTTTTTTTTTTTTTTTTTTTCCTTTCTTCTTTTACTCTCTCTCGCTCTTCTTCAGTGCAAAATCATGACTTTCCTTCTCCTTCATCATCACCACCACCATCTACTACTACAACAATAACATCAATGGAAAAAAGGGAGAGGAAAATACACAATTACTGTTAATACAGTTATTACTATTTAACTATTTAGCATAATAATCACTACCAAAGATTCTTTCTTTTACACCACCTCTCTTCACCAACTTTTTCCCATACAAACCCAAGCCCACCTCTTGCTCTTTCCATCTATGTTCCACCCAATTCTATCACCGACCTCGTCCCTCTATTGGCCCATACCACCTCAATTCTAGGGTTTTATTTCTTTCTCTTTCTTTTTTTTTTTCCTTTCTTTCCCCTGCTTTCTTCTTTTTTATTGTGATTTGTTTGGCCTCTTCAATTCCATCACTGTGTTTTTGGATCTTTTGTTTTTCTCTCTCTATACACTAGCTTACTTTGTGTAGTGATCCTCTTAAAATTCTATGGATTCTCGGTATATTTCATCCAATTTTAGGGTTTTTCTAGGGTTTTTCTTTTAAGATGTGGCTTAGTGGCTATTGGGTCGACTTTAGTATCACCTAATCCTTTCCAATTTGATCACAGCCATCTTTTTATACTGGAATCTTCTTTTTTACCTCAATTCCAATTTCGGATTTGAACTAGGTTCTCTTGTCTTTTCTTCCTTTTTCTTTTTTTTTTTTCTTTTCCCTTTAAAGGCATTTCCGTTTTCATTTTCATTTCAATTTATGGCTTACCAATCGATTCCGGGTCCTGGCTCGGGATCGAGTTCCAGTTCAGGATTTCAATACTTGAATTCCCCTTTTGGAGATACCACCTACACCAAGGTTTTCGTTGGGGGGCTTGCTTGGGAGACTCAGAGCGAGACCATGCGCCGCTATTTTGAGCAGTTTGGTGAAATTCTTGAGGCCGTTGTTATCACTGATAAGAATACCGGCCGATCAAAAGGCTATGGTTTTGTGAGTATTTACTGTTTTTTTTAGGTTTCATTTCCTGGGTTTTGTTATCTTCCACACTCATCTAAATAGTCCTTGATTAGCTCCTCTACATATAACTCATTAAATTGATTCTAGTGGTACCGTTGAGTTCCAAATAAGAAATTTAACTATTTTATATGCTTGTCCATGTGCTAGCCGTTGCTTGACAATATCCATTCTTATCCCTTCACGTTAATGGGTTTCTTTAATAGCTGTAGAATGACTTGGTTTGGGTTCTGGTTTGTATTTGTGTGGAGGGTGTAGGTGACTTTCCGGGAACCAGAGGCAGCTAAGAGAGCCTGTGCTGATGCTACTCCAATTATTGATGGTAGACGGGCTAATTGTAATTTGGCTTCACTTGGACGACCTCGACCACCACTGCCTTACGGTAATATGTCATGTTTATCTTTTCCAATTGAACATGAAGAGCCAACTTGTGGTAGGTTTTTTTATTATTAGGATTTTCTTTAGGTACTTGGCAATTGATTGAGATAATCTGTAGACCTGTTTAACGCAAGGTGGAGAAATGATTGATTTCAATGCTTGAAGTTGTCAAAAGCTGATATGCAGTATTCACACTCTTGTATTGCACTGCTTGTAAATTGCTTTCTTTATAGTGTGCACCAACCTTGCATTGCCAAACAACGTCTCTTATATTTCTACCAGTTAATTTTTCAGTCCTTAGGTTTTTGCATTTCTCTGTTCTTCTCATAATTTTTCTTATTATTAATATATTTAGGACGTTTGAGACCAGCTACTCCATACGTTGCAAGTATGCAAACCCCCCGGGGGACATATGTTGGGAGTTTTGGCTACCAGCAACCACTTCCTTACAACTATCAACAAGGATTGATGTATCATCCTTACGGGTGAGTTTTGCATTTGATGGCAAATAGTATTACTATATATTTGTTGCCAAATATTAAGTCCAATTGAATAATTTTTGTCCCCTTTCCTTCCTTCTTCCTCCTCTTTTCCCCTTCCCTTGTGCATTTTGAAGTAGAAGTGACTGAGTTGTTTAGTTGCTATAACATTGTCTGCTGTATTTGATTTCCTGGACTGCTTTTGTAATTTCTGGTATGAAATTTGTTGTTTGTCATACCTTGCCTCGGTTTTAGCATCCACATTAGCTGTCCAATGTCTTATTTTCATTATAGGAATAACCAATGTACAATTATAGCAGCTGTATTTGTCCCTCGTATCTTTTGCTTTTGCTTGTGAACACATGTTATTAATTAGATCAACTAGGGTAGCTTGTGGCTACAATTTGCAGTTTGATTGGGCACATGTCCTTTGCAACTACTCTCCCCTTTTTTCAGTTTCCTTGTACATGGCTATTTGTGCATGTACCAATCACTTTGTAAAACGCCAGATAGAAGTTTTTTGTTAATCTCGGAATAATTAGTCAGTTTCTCAGAACTCGGGGTTCATTTTTCCCGAACTTCAGAGATGTGACATGGTGTGATTGGTAATTGCAGGAATGCAAAAAAGTGGTAGTTGCAGAGGATATGTGACCCAGCTCAATGTTTATTGAACAGGCAAGATTACTGTTTTAAAAGGGGAGGAAAATGTTGCCCTGAAAATTATCTGTTGCAGCTGTTAAACTCATGCCTTGTCTTGATTTATCCTCTGGACATACTTGAAATGGGTTATTGATAGGATTGATGTAACATTTAGTAACTTGAAAAATACCCAGATTCTTTGATGATTTATATATTATGTTTTTCTTCAATCCAATATCATGTCTTCAGTAAAATCCTATGCTGATTTTTTCAATTTCTGCAATGGATGTTTTATGTATGCAGATATGCAGCATATGGACCTGACTACGTCTACCCACAGGTAAATGACATCAACAGTGGGAATTTATTTGTTCTTGAAGTCTCATGCTATTATGTTCTAATAAATATATAATGCTGACTTGCTTCAACTTGTAATATGTTGTCTTCGTACTGGTAGGGTGTCTATAATCCATATGCAGGTCAACAGTACCTTCAGATATATGGTGTCCCGGGGGCAGTTAATACAGCAATTTATCCTTATGGGCAGCTGGGTCAAACCCTTCCTGGAGGTCATGGTTATACGGCTGTACAGGGTTATGCTATGCCAAGTCATCAGATTGTGCAATTTGGTGGACCTAGTGTTAATGCGATAACAACTTCAGCTATGCCCACTATTCAAGCACCATATCCTACAGGTAAATGTTTTAGTTTTAGGAACTTTTAGGACTAAGTAAATTAAAAATCTTGAGTTTAAGGTTAGTTTCAATTTAGATTTTATCATTTGAAGTGTCACAATTTGAAAATTGCAATTTTGTATCCTTTTATTTTTTTTTCCCTTGAAATCTCAAATATTTTCTTCATAAAATCTTGCAATATTTAAGTGTTGTGCAAGTCATATTTCAAGTTAAAACTCATTATATATGGAATAAAGCCAAGGTAATTTTTTTAAATACCAAATAATTTAAATTTTTTAATTTACTGTCACAATTTTCTATAATAATTTAAATTTTTTAATTTCCTGTCACAATTTTCTATCTACAATTTTTTTTACTATAATTCACATGGTAATAATTGTTATCCACAGATTATTGAATTTATAAATTTGTAATACTTGATGAATATTTAATTTACATGCTTAAAATCAAGAAGGGGGAAAAAATAGGATGGCCTTGATTAGTTTAAATAGTTTCAGGCATTAAATTGCAAGTTTTTAAACAATTGGATTTAATTGAAATTGATCCTATTCTTCAGGAATTATTTTTGTACTAATCCAAAACCTTTTCTATTCCGAAGGAAGGTCAAAAAAGCACAAGGAGAAATATATACGAGTTTATCTGTCAATATTGATAAATTTTCGATAATGGGCTCTAGGGGTAAATGGGAGGAGATTAGGTCTAGAAATGGGAGATTAGGTCTACAAGGAATAACATTGACTTTAGGATGAGTTTAAGGTATAACCATAACTAAAAGGTAGAACTAGCTATTAGGTAATTATCTTTTAAATCAATATATACACTTTATCATTATACTATCTTTCCAATGTGAGACATTTTAATATCTCAAAACTCTCCCCTCAAGTGGTAACTGACCTAATTCAGTTTTCACTTGACAATTCAAGGTAATTTGGTAGTTTGATGTGTTACCAGTCCAACAGTTACAATTTAAGGTAATTTGATAGTTTGATGAGTTATCAGTCCAACAGGTACAAGTATAGGTAATTTGATGACAAGTATATGTAAGTAATTAGTACAGGTAATTGAGAATTAAAGGTCCTAATCCAACAAATCAGGAAAGAACCTGCTCTGATACCATATTAAATTTTCGATAATAAGTCCAAAGGGTAAATGAGAGAAGATTAGGTTCACAAGGAATAACATTGACTTTAAGATGAATTTAAAATATAACCACAGCTAAAAGTTAGAACTAGCTATTAGGTAATTATCTCTAGCTGCTACTGGCATCATAAGTTTGGTTCACAAAATTCATTAATAAATATAAAACTAGTTAGATCAAGTGAAAAGAGGAATAAACAAAGGTAAATAATGTGGAAAGCAATAAAGACAATTAACCACGGAGAAGGGCACAAGTTGTTTCCATATGCTGATAATATGGATAAAAGGAGAAAGCAACTTAGCTTGATTATTCAGGGACAAGATTCTGAAACTTAGCCAATGGGCATTTAATCAAAATAATTATTATGCAGAGGGAACTGATTAGGCGAGTGTATTGTGTTTTTCAGGTATAGCTGCACCTGTTGCAGCCCAACCTCAGTTTATAGTTCCTGCTCCTTCTCCTCAATATATGCAGGGTAGCGGTTCTGACCAAACGGCTGGGTGAGGGGTTGATCAAGGTGAGTAGCATTGCTCTACTGTTGGGTCTGATGCTAAGTTTTCTGACCTACGTTGCAACCTTTATGTGGTGGATTATGGAACAGATAGTTAAACCAGTTTATTTGCAGGTATCCTTAAGACTGCAGCAGGACTAAGAGCAGTGGATCTGCTACATGAGTGGCGGGCTTCAGATCTAGCCTTGCAAACTATTTATTTTGCATTCTAGAGGTAACTATTTTTCTAATTTTGTATGCATTACTGATAGCTTAAGATTTCAATTGATTGAAATCAATAATATGAAGGATAAAATGACAGCTTAAACTCATAGATATGATGGTATTCATTTCGAGGTTGGTGTAGATTATCCTACATCACTATGTTGAGATTTATCTCCAAAAGCAATCTAATGATCTTTCTTAAATTTGCCTATTTTTTCTTCATTTATCACTGTACTCGAATTTGGCTGTGAACAAATTTAGCCATGTCCGCTTCTTTGATCATGAAACTCCATTAATTCTTTATACAGCAATGATTTGTTAGAGCTTGCAATATTTGGTATACAATTACCCCCCTTCTTCTAAGCATGAGCATGAATTGGTTAGGTTAGGTATGAATCTTATCATTGAAAAGGGGGAACCTTAATTGTTTTTGTATTTGCAAATATTGGTTCTCTGAGCTAAATTAAGGTATATGGGGAAGAAAAAGCAGCCTAATTCTATTTTTGTACACTAACTTTTATGTGTTTTATTATTTTATTTTTTGATCTTAGGATTTATGTTGTGCAGGTCATACATAGTCATTCTCACCAGAGAAGTCAGATGTCTCGAGTCGCTCCAAATGGCGGAGAAGGAATGTGGAAGATGCTAACTTTTCTTCCGTTACCCTAGTGTATCAAAAACCTCATATCCTGCAGGATCTCAGGATGAGGTCCAGGCAGTAATGCATTTGATGGATGCTGGAATTGGTTTCTGGCAATCATAAATTTTATAAGAATAATAATAATAATGATAATATACTCTTGTGTAAAAAGAAAGAAAAAATCATGTTAGAATCAACATATGATTCTTTTTTTTAGTGATAGTCCGAGCATTAGGGTGTATAGGGTAGTAGTCTCTGGTGCCTTTGTTGGTGTCCTGCATTTGTATTTATAAACATCAATCATTTGATCGAGTTTTGTGTATAGTAGTAGCAGCAGTAGCTGTAGTAGGGGGTTTCTCATTGAACTTTCAAAGTCTCTTGTTATTTGGACCGTCTATGAAAAGCCAACCTCAAAGCATGAGGAAGCTTCAGTTATATTTAATTTTATAAAAAAAAAAAATTATTCCCGTGTGTAAACACTACTACATTGTCAAATATTTTCTTTCTATTTGAATTGGACGTGTGTGAAGGTGGGGTCTAAACTCTGAAATGTGAGGAAGCAAATTTTTGTTTGGAATTTTTAGCAACCTAAAGTATGTCATACTCTCTTTCTGTTTCTTTTTATCTTTTCACAAGAAGTGTGAAAAGATGGGATTTTAATTATACATGAAGATGAAGGTATTTAACCCCACCAACAGATTGTGAATCTTTTTTTTTTTTTTTTTTTTTTTTATGATATTGATATTATGTTTTATGGTTTACATACTATACCATTGCCATAACTGAAATTGAGAATAACAAATACTGATTGGTTTTATTTAATTTTGATTGTTTAAAATATTATGACTCTTATGTTAAAATTTAAGGATCATTCATGAGTTTGTGTTTGAAAATTCACTTCTTATTTCAATAAGGTTATATCATGATTTAGTTCATCCAAAGTATATTATTTTAGAGATTTAAATCTTCAACCATTACGCTTGAAATTTCAGCATGCTTGAAAATAATAAAGACTATCATTAATATTTGAAACAATTGAAACAAAATTGCAAATATATCACTGTCTGCTGCTTCATTCGAAAATCTAATCATAAATCATAAATATGATACTTATTAGCTGATTATTATAAGTGTTTAATAAAAATATTATTTACTATTAATTGTTCATATGCTTAATAATTATTAATAATAAATATTAATATTTTTTTTATTTAATTATTATTTTTAATAAAATAATTTAGATTTTTTTTATTTAAGTATGAAATTTTTATTTATTTATTTATTTTGTTATTAAGGGCACTTTGTGTTTCTGTAGGGTGGTTTTCGTGGACCAGCATTCACGAATGCGAGGTCCGATTTCTCCCGGAATTCTTCAATTAGTGGTCGTCTTCTAAAAACTCCTAGGATTTACAAGTACTGCCGGAACTCTATTATTAAGCATTTCAGACACAGTCCTTCGGGCAAGGTCACCTCCACACCCCAGTGGGCGACGTGGGCTTTCTGGAAGTCGGGGGTTTGATTAATCATTCGCCTTCCGCTTTTAACAAACCCTTGAAGTGGGAAGACAAGGACACAAAGTATACTTCGCAGTAGTGCTGATGGTGGATGCGCTTCCACTGATTCTACTCCTCCAAAGACGGACACTTCCAAGAGATTGTGTAGCGGTTGTCAGTCTGTTTGCACCATTGCCTGCTTTGTTTGTGACAATGAGAGCTCATCTCTCTGGCTAGAAATTTGAACTCTCTGCCGCAAATGCTACCTGAACAGAAACTGTAGGAATTTATGCTCATAAACCTGTATTTTGCCAAAATTAAATGAATTTGCTTCAGTTAAATTAGATTCTTTTAGAATCCAAGACCAGGACCTCAAGTGGGAATCTGAAATTTAGTCCTTTGGAACCTTATATTGTGGTTTAATATTAGGTTATTTATTCTCCATTGAGGCTTTTTAAAACGTAGGTTAAACTAGAACTCTCTTACCAAACTCGTTTTCTTTAACATATGAGCACTGTGGGTTTGAATTAATCCAATTGAGGGGTGAGAAAGCTACAAAATGTGGAAATTTATATTTATATTTGCAATCCATTATTGTGCATTAAGACTTGACCCTTTGTGTCCGGTGCTCTGTGCGTGGAAACTATCGCGTTGGTGTCAGTTCTTCTGATTTTAGGGGGTTGAGATAAGTGAATAGGTAAGGATGGAATGGACAGAAAAAACGACATTGCAACTTCTGGAAGCTGCTACACATTATGGTGATGACTGGAAAAAGACTGCGTTACATGTTCCTGGAAGGAGCGAAAAGGAGTGTGTTACTTATTTCATCAAGCTTCCTTTTGGGGAAGAATTTGCTGGTTATACAGAATTGGGAAATCCTAGTAGCAAGTATGACCAAATAAAGAGCTGTAGTTAATCTAACTGTGGATCAGAAAGTATTGGCTCCTTATCTGCTAGTAAAAAGATGCGCCTCACACCTCTTGCAGATGCAAGCAACCTAATAATGGGTCAGGTATAGTTTTTGGGTCATCTCATAGTTGGAAAAGTGAACAAAAGTTTTTTCACGTATATAGTCTATAATACCAACCATTGAATGCCAGCCCAATCCCTGAAAATAAATGTTTGCGACTTTCGTCCGGATGTTGTAGTGTTGAGATCAAATCAGCATCCTTGAAGAAACAGCTAAGTATATAGTTATTATTATTTTTTTTATTTTGGTAAATTTGACTCTATTAGGATTTAAACTTCCGCCTGGATAGAAAATATAGTTAAAACTTTAAATAAATTTGGACCTCTGCAGTTGAAACTATCAATTAATCACATTCACTCATTTCAATGATGCATTTATGAGATGGTAAGAATTACCATTGGCAGACTTACGGTCGATGAGTTTTGCAGCCGCACCTAGTTGCCTTTGCCAGCTTCTGTCCAATCGACCAACCTGAGGGCCAAACAGAAAACTCATAAATAATTAAAACTAATAAGCATGTAGATTAATAGAATGAGCTTCCCAGTGGGAACTGCAAAATGTCAAAAACCCACCTGAGTCTCAGCGACGGCTTCCACTTTGCCAAAAGATTCGATTCTTGTAAAATCCGGACCCAGCTCCGATATCACAACCCTGACTATAATAACAACCATTTAACATTTTCAGAAATTGTAAAAATCACAGCATCCACAGAATGAATGAAAACAGTGGATCCATCACCATCGGGAAACTCTGCAAGTACCATTCGAAGTCGGAAGTTTGTTCTGGGTAGAAAGCAGTCACTGATTTGAATCCACTAGGTTCTCCTGCATCTACTCGATAAACAGTGTTTAGGGTTATTTACAATTCGAGTTGCGTGATTCTTTTTTATAACAAAAACATATATATGATTGTTAGTAATACGAAATGTAAAATCGCATCTGCGTTCCGTCAACTAATCAATTTTTAATTTTAAAAAATGTTACATGAATTTATTCACGTAGTATTTTATTTTTTTAAAAAAATAATTTTAGTTTTAAAATTTAATAAATTTTAATCTAAAGTTTTTCAGATTTTTTAATTTTTATTTTTATTTTTTAAAATATTTATAATTTTTCAATATTTTATTTTATTCTTAAGGTTTTAAATTTAAATATTTTGAATATAATTAATTTTAATTTTTAAAATATTTAAAATTTTCAAGTATTATAATTTTAAAATTTAAAATTATAATATTTTAAAATTAAATATATTTCTTATTAAAATTATAAATTTAAGTTAAAAAATTTTCAATTTTTATTTAAATATTAAGTTTTAAAAGAATTAATTACTATTTTTTTTACGTAAAATGATATAATATACTAAAAAAATTTAATTTTTTAAAAATATACTAATTTTTTCTTATAAATATTATAAATGTCTCGTTATATTAATATATTTTTCGTCCAATTTTATCATTAAAACTTTAAAATGATCAATAAGAATAGTAAAAAAATATAAATGTTATTATTTTTTATTTTTAATTAATTAAATTTTATTTTTACTTTAAAAAATATTTTTTAGAGTTAAAAATTTATTTTCATATTTTTTTATAAATTTAATAATAAAAAATAAACAAAAATATTTTTTATTTGTTATTTGTTATTTTTTAAAAAATAATTTAAGAGGAAATTAAATTTTTTCTTCTAATAAAAAAATTATTTTCATATTTTTGAAAAAATTGAAAATAAAAAGTAAAAATATTTTTTTTTTTAATTTATCAAAAAAAATACGAAAATAAATTTTTTAACTTTTAAAAAAAATTTAAAGCAAAAATAAAATATAATTAATTAAAAATAAGGGGTAAGAATATTTTTATTTTTTTATTATTTTTATTGGTCATTGTAGAATTGACTAATAACAAAATTAGACTGAATGATTTAATAATATATTGTGACATTATTTTAGAATTGACTAATAATAAAATTATACGAAAGTATTTAATAATATATTATAACATTAGTCAAGGAGGAAGTTAGTATATTTTTAAAAAGTCATGGATAATTTAATATATTGAGTCATTTTAAAAGAATAAAATAGTAATTAAATATTTTTAAAATTTTAAAATATTATGATTTTAAATTTTAAAATTTATTTTCTTTTAAAAATTATTAATATTTTATTTAATTTAAAAATTATAAATCTAAATATATCAAAAATTTCTTATTTTTATTTTTTATTTTTAAGATATTTATAATTTTAAAAATTAAAAATATTCATAATTTTAAAATTAAAATTTAAAAATTTAAAAATTAATAATTTTTAATATTTTATTATTTTAAAAAAATAAAATATTACATAGTTAAATTCATATGGTATTTTTTAAAATTAAAAATGGATTAATTGGTACCCTTTATATTTTTAATTGCTAACAGCAAAAATTATATTTTTATTTTTATAAAAAAAAAATCATATATCTCAAGTTGTAAATCACCATAACTACACTTCTAATTTTTATTCCTATCCCAAATTTCAATTAAGTGGGACAAGTGATATTCTACTAATACAAACCTTTTTTTCCTTCTAGATATATGAAAAAATAAATAAAGACTCATGTAGTAATATTATGATATTGAATGAATTACTATTAAAAGGATAAAATTTATTGAAAGCATGTTAAAAAAAAAACACACTTAAACAACCCCTCCAATTTCTAATTTCAGATTAACTTGTGGTTTCATTACCAAAAAAATACTCATAATAAAAAAAAAAAAAAAAAAAAAAAAATCTCATGATACATTTATTCCCATTATTGTTATTTTAGCCTTTATCATAACAGTCCCTGTTTCTTTATTTTGCCTTAATTCTACATTCAATAAATATTGATTTTTCCAAAGCTATTAATTTGTAATTTATGCACTGAAATAATATAATAACATTTGGCAAATATTAAGTACGTGTGCAACTGTCCTTTATTTGTGTCTTTTTTCAAGCTTGTCGAGATTCTCCGTGAATTCTCACCCACCGATTTCTGTGGCTACAAATTCTAATTACATTCCTACAAATCGTGTTTAATATATATACATATTTAATTAAATTTAAATAAATTATTATATATATATATATATATATATTTGTAGATGTAACGTCTTTTTTTTAGGAGATATTTAATAAAACGATTGCTAAATATGCGATTAATATAAAAATATAATTATCAAATCACTAAAAACAGTTTATAACTGTTTATGAAATTTTTTAATTGAAAAGAAATTTTATTATAATCGTAGTTTTTAATTAGTCTATCAAACAATATAAATTTTTTTAATTAGTGACGCGTATATTAATAATCGATAATTAAAAATATTTAGTTAATTTTTTCATTTTTAACAATTGAATTAATTTGATTGAGAAATGAAAAGTGCTTGTAATCTTAAATGGGTTGCATTACATTGTGCAAGGAAATAAATACTATATAGAAAGTAATAAATAATTATTTTAATATTTTTAAGAATTTATTAATTTATTTTTCTAGGATGATTATTATTAATTTATTTAGGAAAATGAATGAATTGATTTAATATTTAATAATGTAAAAGAAAAAATTAAAGTGTGGCCCTATTTGCTAGTGTTCAAACATTTTCAATTATAACTTAATTGCGTTTATGGACCAACTACTCTTTACCAACCCTCAAATATTAAATACTTATATTCTTCCTCTTTTAATTTTCGATCTCTGCTTTTTTTCTATTTTATAAATTATTGGTAAGCTTATCTGATTTTTTTCCTTTTTTTTTTTACAGTATTTTTTGATGTCTATTTTTTTTATTATTTAGGTAAAAATGAAATTTATGTTGGAAATTGTTTATGCAGATTTTTTGTTTTCGTTGTCAATTTTGACTAAAATTCTGTAGCAATTATGCAAAAAAAAAAAAAAAAAAAAAAAGAGAAAATTCTTTTACTTTTGCAGTCATTAGGATTTTGATTTTGAGTTCACGAAGTTTTTTATCCCCTAGATTTCGGGGGGAAAGCTTCTGTTTTCAGGTTAGGGTTTGGAAAATTTACCAAGTCATTTTATTTCTTCAAAAAATTGAAGATCTCTCTCTCTCTCTCCCCCCCCCTTTTTTTTTGGTCTCACTAAGTTACTGAGACTTGTTTGGACTGTTGGTTTTTTAAGCCTCAGTACGAGTGGAAAATCTTATCTTATCAGAATTTCATTTTCTGTTTGATTTCTGTGTAAATTTGGTTTCTCACTGATCTGATAGTGTAATGTTTATTTAATTTTTCAAAATTTTGATGGATTTTTAGAGGAGAAGCTATGGCATCTGAAACTGGAGTACTGACGAGCACTGCCAGGGAGCCCTTTGGGATGGGCCTCCAGAAAAGTCAGGTGACGTCGCAGCCGGTGATGCAGAACATGCGTTTGACTTTCAGTGCTGAGGGAACAGCTGTCTACAAACCCGCCGTGATTGCCGCCACCTCACCTTCCTACCAACCCTCCTCCTCCTCTGCCGCTGGAGGTGGTGGTATCGAAGCATCAGCCGCAGTTTCACCCCGTGGGATTAATGTGAACATGGGGAGCGGCGGTGAGACGATGAAGAGGAAAAGAGGGAGACCGAAGAAGTATGGGCCAGATGGCACAATGGCACTGGCTCTTGTACCTGCGCCGCAATCTGTCCCTGTAACCCAGCCAAGTGGAGTTGGTTTCTCCTCTCCTGCTTCCGCTGTTAATTCTCCTCTTCCATCAGGAGGATCACTTTCTCCAACTGGGATTAAGAAAGCGAGAGGTAGACCCCCTGGTTCTAGCAAGAAGCAGCAACTTGGAGCTTTGGGTAAAAATTTCATCTTGTTCTTTTCTGAATATAAATCTCTTTGTGGGCTCTTTTAAATCTAAAAGGGGGTTTATGCTATTTTATCCTGTTTGTTTTGATTTTGATATTTTGCATTATTATTACTATTATCAATTTTTGTCTGTCACGTGGTGGGATTGGAATGTTTTTAAGTTGTTGGACTTCGGGCAACAGTGGCTGTCGAGGTTTTGACTTGTTCTACTGGAGTGGTTGTTTTCAGTTTTTTTTTTTTAACTTGTGTAGACATTAGTCATATTTTCTGGATGTAGGTCTTGAGTGGCTTTGGTTACTTTCATGTGTTAGTTTCGGGACCTTATAGATTCTGATGGGTGTTGCTGATATAATGAAAAGGTATTATTTAGTGTTAAGTTGACACTGCAAAATAGAAAAAAGAAAAGAGAGAGGAAAGAGATGTGGATGTGGGTAATGCTGGATCGTTACTTGTTACTTCAGATTCTTGTGCGCCAAAATTACCTATCTGCCCTTACGTATTGTCTGTTGGTACTGGGCATTCTTTCTATCTCGTAGATTCATTTCTCGTCAACATTTTTATGCTGTTTAATCCTTGCATACTCCGATATTTTCCCCCCTGGTAAACGTCAATTCTTTAAGGAATAAACTTCCAGTATAATATTTTACATTGTTAAAAGTCAATTCTTTAATGAATTTTCACTTGATTCTGAAATCCTTTTGGAACTTTCTTTCAACAGGTTTGAATAATATTTTTGCTTGAAATTTTCTTTTAATGAAAAAAAAATTAAATAACCTTTGAAATTTAAACTAAAAAATAAATTTCAGTTATTTTGCTTTATTTTTTTGAGAGAATGAAAATTCCTTTTGTTTGTTCAATTTTTCTCTACTACATAATTGAAATTAATTGTTATTTTTCTTGTGTTTGCTTATGTACTTTGAAACTTTGTTTTTCACGTCATGGTTATGCTGTGATTGACTTCCCCTAACTATAATTTACTGACAGAGTTTCTGTTCACAGGATCAGCTGGGTTTGGATTTATACCACATGTTATCACAGTGAAAGCTGGCGAGGTTTCTGCTTGTCCTATATTTTTTGGTTTTTCATTTCCACCTTCCTGATTATTGCAGGCAAATACCAATTGTTGCAAATAAACTAGTTTTTCATGACTAGTTATCATCTTTGAATTATATTATATGTTGAACACAAGTGTTAATATTATTTACCATGCATATGCTTTTCTTAGTTAATTTTGCATGCCATGTTAATGTTTGAAAAATTTATATTAAGCTACATGGTTACAAAAGTGAACAAGATTATCCAATTTAAACATGATGGTATTTTTATCCAAATTCAAGATGATTTGTTGCATTTTCCTCTCCTACTAAACTAAATTGAGGCAATGAGAGAAGAAATCTTAGATGCACATACATTGAATAATAATTATCATTGTGCATTTTGGTTTTCAAAATTATTTAATTTAGCATGTTTCTATAAAAGGTTTACAGAATCATTTGTTAAGCTATTTTAATGCATGTTTTGAAGCTTCGCAAGTCATGAATACGTTAAACTAGATATAAGAATGGTAAATTGCTCTCCATAGTTAAATCAAGCAACAGTTATTTTGTGCTTTTGCAGTTTTCATTTATTTTATTGTAAAATATTCTCATTTGGGGGTAGTCGCAACAACTCATTTCAGGGGCTTGGGAGGAGGTAAAGCACTTTGAGGATTTCTGATTTTGGACGTTGTGTAATTGTCGTATGTGATTAAATCCATAATTGATGTACCTTTTTAAATGAACAACCGATCATTTCAAGCCTTGAATATTTGTATGGAAAGCAGATAACCCAGTTCAAAAAAGAAAAAAAAAAAAAGAAACTAGATAACTTGGTTATTTTACTATTACTATTTTGCATTAGGGCAAAGTCTTTAACAAAGCATTCATGTGTAGGGATGACAATTTTGCCCGACCCGAATGGGGCGGGTAATACCTGACACGTTTAGTAAATGGGACGGGATGGATTGTTTATATTATAACGGGTTCAGGTCAGGTTTTGGTAATGGTAATACCCGCCCGACCCGTTTATATATATTATATATATTTTATTTTTTTAATATTTTATTTACATATTATTTATATTTTTTTAATTTATAATTATTTTTTATGTGAAATATAAATTATATTGTATGGATATTCGAAAAAAAATAATATATATATATATATATATATATATATATATTTAAAAAATAAAAAATATATAAACGGGTATATCTGACCTGATCTAATCCATCGCCATCGCCATCCCTATTCCTGTGAGTTGTTTTGGCTATTTTTCACAAATTTTACAGTACAAACTGGAAAACCTTCCTAATAGTGAGAAATGTCTTTATTGATTAATTATTGTTGTGTAAACTATCGTTTTTTTTTCCTTTATAACAAGGATTCTTCTGCTAGGCTATTGTGCATTCACCATTCTTGTGTTCATTTTTACTTTAACTGGATTGTGAGTATTACATATGGATATATACTGTATCTGGGATTTGATTCACCGATTTCTATAAATTTAAGGTCCCATTTGGATAGCTAATCATTTAAAAATGACTAGGTGTTTGGAATTTGACACCATATTGATTTTTTATAATTTTACACTTAAAGCTCAAATCTAAATTCACATTCATTTCAAATAACTATTTATTCAAATGGACCCTCATAATTATTTTTAAAACTAATTTGTTGTGTTTATTAATGTCCGAATATCCATATTTGATACAACTGCATTAGAGTAATATGAAAAGCCAAAGTAACTATGCCTATATCTTGCATGAACAATACTTGGATACTTCTAGATATAGCTTGATACTCCTAAAACATTTTAGAATTGAAGGTGAACATCATAGTCATTAAATGCATTTTATACTTATGGGTATACTTCTCGTATTCTTTGATCTCGTAACATAGAGGTGCTCAGTTTTTCAATTTCTTCAAAGTGATAATAATGCTATAAAATGTAAGATGATATTTACTTACCATGTTGTATTCATCATTTTAACTTTTAGATACCGAAATCAAAGTTTCCTTGACCTTATTTAATTGTTTCCCATATTGTGCTGATATAAATCCTGGAATTTCCTGATATGATTTGTCTCTAAAATGCATGTGTAGTTCTTGACTGCATGGCCCATACCCATAACATTCAATATTCTAACGTAGATGTGACTTCTTGGTTTCAAAACTTTATCCAGTTATTGCATTGATGATTAATCGAACAATGCATGGACTCTAAGTAATAATTTAGATTGACATGTCGATAATAGAAAGATTAATGATACGCTAATTAGGAAAAACAACTACGCTAATTAGGAAAAACAACTCTTTGGTAGGTACTTTTACAAGTTCCATTAATGTGTCATGTATTTTTTGCATAGCAGCCTGACTGTTACGAGGAAATAAATATCACTTTAGAGGGCAAGATAGTTATTAGAAAATTAGAATAAATGGTATGTTATTAATCATTCGCTCGATTAGCTTCCGTGTTGTGGGAAATAAGGATGTGGCAAGTGCTACTCTAGGTTTATTTATTAAATTCTGCTCATTCTACAGGGAATCTATTCTTCTGATACAGTAATCCCAACATATGTTGGCTCTTTGCTTTGGTCCTAAATTGTTCAAGTGTTATATTCCGTTCTCTGCGTACATTACTTTGTATCAAGGTGTTTTACTAATCAGGAGTTGGCGTATTCTTTTATTTGTTTTTTTAGGATGTATCTTCAAAAATAATGTCATTTTCTCAGCATGGTCCAAGGGCTGTTTGTATCCTGTCAGCAAATGGTGCCATATCCAACGTGACTCTTCGCCAACCAGCTACATCTGGTGGAATTGTAACTTATGAGGTTTGTCGCGTTGCATTTAATTTAGTTACCTGTTGACCAAACACAATTCACTCACATATAGAAAAGTGTAATGAATTTCATTGGGAGCCATCATAGATTGGTGTCAAACTCTCTGACATTTTGACATTTTAACTTGTGAAATTGTAAAATAGTTGGGATTCTACAGATGAATCCATGAATATTGAATGGGAAAAGATTTATAGTCTAATGACTTATCTAGACTGAGCGAGATAGAATGCTGCATCATTTATCAGCCACTGAAGAAGCAAAGACTTTGAATAGTTTGGCAATTTTTTTTTCAACTTTAAATATTTTTTCACTTTCATACTATACAATTCAAGCTTTCAAAATTAAGAAATTTTATTTCTTAAAAAAATAAATAATTAAAGGGATGGCAAATATGAAAATAAGAGCTCATGTTCGTAAAATTTGTGAAAGATTAGTCACATTACTTGCATTTTGCTTTGTGATCCTTGAATACTAGGAAAAACATAAATAGAATACAAAAAAGATTTCTTCTTTTCGAAAAGCCATTATTCAGCTTTTGACCCTGTTAAGTTATTATGATGTCTGGGTTGCAGCATCTAAATGTAGATACTGAAATGGATAGCTAGAGCTGGATTAGTGTATAAGAAAAGGGGGGAAGGGGGATTTATACTTGATGTAGGGTTGGAGGTGTTGTCTTTAGAACAGCACCGAAATTTTCACAAGGTTTCTTAGATACTGAAGATAAGAGCAAAACGTTGAATTATTAAGTGCAGTTTATTGCATTAAATGTTGTACCAAGTTTTATTAAAAGTCAGACTAAAACTTTTGCAGATTTTTCACTGAGGTTTAAGATGCAATTTTTCTTACTGCAGGGAAGATTTGAAATTCTGTCACTGTCTGGTTCATTTCTGCCATCAGAAAATGGGGGTCAAAGGAGCAGAACTGGAGGATTAAGTGTGTCTTTATCTGGCCCAGATGGTCGTGTGCTAGGTGGTGGTGTAGCTGGTCTTCTAACAGCTGCATCTCCTGTTCAGGTGAATCAGTTATTCTGTTATCATTGTAGTTTTACAATTTTATTTTTGGAAAAATCGAGGAACACTATGCTTATATTTCGAAGTAGTTATGCACACCCATGTATATATGTATTTCCTTGAGCTTGTCATGTGCATATATAGTTTGGCATTGTCATGGCATATTGCAAATTTTGTGAGGTATTAATAATGGTTGAAAGCAGAGTTTCTGTAAAGCCCTATGCTGTAGCATTTCTTTGATGCTCACTATCAAATATTTTTTTTTCTTTTATCTAGAAAGCAAATCTAACATGATAATCTCTCCCTTCAATCATGAAGAATAGGGTCTTTGCTCCTTTTTTTCTTTTTGTGTGTAATTCTTTTAAGACAACTGTATCATTACCATGCTAGTGTTTGTATGATGTTTCAGAAGTAAATACTGAATTAGAATCATATTTTTGCCATTATGAAATTGTATTCCTATTGTTAATGATCTTGATTATGTAGGTGTTTGGTAGTAATTATTCCAAAATGGGGTTTTAAAATTTGTCGCTGAAATTCAACTAATTCAAATGTTTTTGAATTTCAACCACAAATTTGTGTGTTTACAAATGGGTTTTGGCAACCCAATTCAGTTGCCAAACACCCTCTATGTTCTGACCAAGTAATCTGAAGAGTTCTACTTCCTTTGTACCACAGTTCAGTCAAAGGTGTTGTATTACCTTCCTGTACCCCCAATTTTGTGGAGCTTTGGGAAAGGTCAAAAAATTGTGGTAATGGAAATGACACCCTAACTTTTAGGGTATAATCTAGCCAAAGTTTTAACTGCTGCTAATCTTTTGCTGTTTCAACTTCACCATCAGCATGGTCTTTTCACGTTTTAATATTTAGATATCCGGTCTGAGCTGCCAACCTATTTAAGCATTAAAACTTCTACTAGCAACGAAAAGTTCATGACTGCTTTGTTTATTTTGGCCATGGCATCTGCTAATATGATATTGAGCTTTATGTTCCATTACAGGTAGTTGTGGCAAGCTTCATTTCAGATGGTCGCAAGGAATCAAAGTCAGCAAACCAAGTTGAACCTTTATCTGCAATTTCAAGACTCACTTCGGCTGGAGGGGCAACTGGGCCGAGCAGCCCACCGTCACGTGGGACTCTTAGTGAATCCTCAGGTGGGCCAGGCAGTCCACTTAACCAGAGTACTGGAGCCTACAATAACAGTCACCCTCAAGGCATTTCAAGCATGCCCTGGAAATGAAACCTGCTTTTGACCTCTGACTAATTTGTGTAGTAGGCTTGTGATCTGATGTTGTACTATACTGTAGGCCTCAGGGAGTCACTTTTGTAATGTAAGCCTTCTGTAAGTTAGTTAAATAAAGACTACAGAATGCTTTCCTGCTTGATGTTGTGCTATACTGTAGGCCTCAGGGGGTCACTTTTGTAACGGAAGCCTTCTGTTAAGTTAGTTGATAAAGACTATAGAATGCTTTCCTGCTTGACTCTATAATTGCTGGAAAGTGTCAATTAGGTAGTGACTAGTGGAACATCCCTTTTTGAGGTTGTCAAGTTAGAGGATCATATGCTTTTAGGTCTTAGAATGAGATGAGTAGCTTTACATATGTTGGTTTATTGTAGTTGTTAGCTATTGTTCTTGTTGCCTTAACAAAATGGAACTCATCTCTGTTTATCTATTAAGGCTCTACTAGTGAGGTGCGCTTAAGATGTTCCTCACTTCAATCTTCATTAATATGATATGTAATTTTTTTTTCCTATTCCTTCCATTGTGTTCTTAGACCCAGGACTGATCTGTGGTGTGTGTGCACTTGCCTACTAAAATTTCCTGATAAGATGATGCCACCGAGCCCGATGTCAGAGACCTGATAGTTTTTCCTTAATACAAGAGTAATTGAAACATTACCACATTTATGAGATCCATCATCAAGTAGAATATCATCTGTGCTTCATAAATGATAATTGCAAAAGATTACTTGATATCTTCGTCAGAATAACATTTGCTGTGCCTTTTCCTCTTTATTAACATCAACTGAACTTGAAGTTGGTTAGGATTCTACAAAATAGAGGGAGCATGTACATCGCCATTTTTCTATGCTCTAAGTTTGTTACAGTGAGCCATAATTCACATTATCTCCTATTCTTCTACGCTAACTTGGTAAGAAATCAATACAAGTTCTGAAGTTTGCTGGTGATCCCATTTCAGTGGAAATATGTAGAAGTAGCATTTGGTTTTATTATTTTTCCTTGAAAAAAAAAAGAATATATAGTTACCCAGAGCGACAAGTATTTTACAATGTTACATATAGTATAAGAATACATCCGAGGAAACCAGGACTTGTTTCTTGGCTCTCATCAACAGAAAACGCAATGAAAAGAAACCAAGAACAAAAGTCCACCAAAACCATAGAAAATCTGCAAAATTTAGGACTCTTCCATTTTACTCTATGCATGTATCATCATCTAATAAGAGAGTTCCTTTGGAAAAACAAAAAAGTAAATAAAATAAAATGTGAAATTTTAAAAGCACAACCTTGGTGTACCATCTCCTGCTTACATATGGGGAAAAAAGAAAGAAAGAAAATAACTAAATGTATTTTCTCTAAATTTAAAAAAAAAAAAAAAAAAAGGAAAAGAAAACTTAGAAGAAATTGTTGTTGTTGAATCTCAAGCTTCCATAACTTGCACTGTATGCATAGGCATTAAGGAGCTCATTCTGTACAGACCAGAAATCAGCTTTGAGACCACTTCTCCTTATGGTTTTAAGTATTTTGTTCCTATGTGCATATCCTGTAACCACCACCTTCTGGCTATTAGCATCCACTTCCACTTTCTCTATCCCTGCGCAATTGCAAACAAAATAAGATAAAATCTTCAAGACAAGGTCCCAATATCTGTTTTATAAACTAATACCAATGCAAACTCACCTTTCAATTTTGATAGGGATTTCCTTAATCTTTTCTCATGTATGCCAACCATCTCCACCTTCAATTCAACACTCTGCAATTTTACATTACTTACATACATTAATCAAAATTGTTAAGAAATTTTTTAAAAGTAACTAGAATATTTAAGAGTTAATTAACATTTTGGCCGAAACAGAATTCGAGAATGATGAAATTAACCCAATTGAATCAGCTGTCTCCAAATAATAAAAAATAATTAAGTACCTGCATGAAGAAGTATATATATATGATTGAGATGATAGAAGAATGTTTTGCGAAATGCAAATGCTGCTGATAAAGATGGGAGCAGAAAAGTGAAAGAAACAAAGAAAATTAATTTAGAAGCTACAAATAGAATGATGAGTGCTGAGTAGGGAATGAATGCAACAGATAGGGAACGTCAGGCTCATATATATAACATAGAACAGAGGAGGGGACTTGAAAAAGATGGAATAAATAGTAAAGTACGTTTTGGGTTTTGGGTCTTTGGTGTTGTGCTTTTTCAAAGGGAGACATGTAGACATGAAACCGTTAATATCTATGTAAATATATAGCTCAAGATTCAAGATTTCAAGACTAATCTTTCAAAGACAAAGAGTTCCCTCTGCACAAAGCAATGTGAGCGTTAAGCATTTGAATGATTGGGTTTGACGGGTCCAACCCTTACTTTTTTTCTTCCAAGGATCTGTGCTGTGCGGTTGGCTTTGGCTGCCAAATGCCCTGCGCCACCAAAAAGAGCTAGAGAGTTGTTATTACAGTTAGGATCTTCACCGTCAATCTAGCATACCTACCTATGTTTATTCTTTTCTTCATCAAGACACTAGTTCCTTATTACAGATGTTAGTATGATCATTAATTAATTATTTGCCATAATCAATCAACATTTCACATTTGCATTGCTGACCGGAAAAAGGAAAAAAGAATAAAAGAGAAGTAGTTGCGATGGCTCACTGCAGGCTCTAGTCTAGTGGAAATAATAAACCATAGAGCAAGTTTGGTATTTTATTTTTTTTTCAATAGTTCGATATGCTTTTTCCAACTCTTTATTGTCTCTTGGGGAACATTAATTACTTTGCTAAGGGCATGTAATTAATTTGATAAAAAAATTACATCACTTGTATCTATACATTTTAAAATATGTTATTTTTGTGTTTGGACAATTTTTTTCTAATAAATTTTTAAATTTTTAAAATAATATCATTTAAATAATTTTAATCATATTAATCATTAAAGTATTGATTATACAATATGCTATTTTAATGTTAGAATAATTTTTTTTTATCCGACGAGTTTCTCTACATTTAAAAATAATTTTATATAAGTGTTTTAATTATTTTATCAATCAGCATAATATTGATTTATAAATTTCTAAAATTGAGAGAATGAAAAGAAAAATTTATAAGTTATTAAATACTAAAAAAGATTTTAAATAAAATTGAAGAGTTATAAATGAAGAGGGAAGAGTTATAAATTAACATTTCAATGATTGAAAGGGGTTGAGGATGGTTGCTGTATATTTTTATATAGCAGTCTCTCATATGTCTAATTTTAAGTATCTAAAATTTTTTATAAAAATTTATAAAAATTATAATTAGATAGTATTTCATAAAATGAATCTAATGATATATTTTTTTTTATGCCCAACAAAAATCAAATGGATAGAAAAAAATATATTATAAATTTTGTGTATTATATTTAACGGTCTAAATTTAATGTATTTATAATATATTTTTAGCTGTCAACTTGATTTTTGTTTAACATAAAAAATATATCATTAAATTTATTATATGAAACACTATCAAATTATAATTTTTATAAATTTTTATAAAAAAATTTAGGTACCTAAAATTGGACACATGATGGGCTGCTGTGTATTCCTCAACCTGATTGAAAGGCTAAAAATATTTCTATAAAATTATTTTAAAAATTTTTCTGAAAAAATACTGTTAAAATTTATTAAATGGGATTATTTTTAAAACTTAAAAATTATAAAAAAAATATTCAAATATCAAAATAATATATTTAAAAAAATATATAAACATCGTATAATTTTTAAATATAAATTTTTTTAAAAAAATGTTAGAAGCACGTGATAAAAAAGAATGAAAAGGGGATATCATGGATGGATCTATGATCTATCATACGGATAGTCGATAGATGATGTAGCAGGCGAAGATTCAATTGGGATCAGGTGAAGAAGATTGAAGAAACGTTGGAATATGGGATCTCTCAGTCTAGGAAGTACATTTCTCGAGAATCACATCTCCCAATTTTCTTTTTTCGGTCGTAACTTCATTTTTGCACTTGTTTTTTTTTTTATTATTATTATTATTTTCTTAAAATTGGTAGAGCCTAGACTGCTTTTGGATCACTATATTGAATATTCTCACTTGTGGAGACAATAACTGTCAATAATAACCATCCATATTACACAGACAAAAGAGATTTGCTGCTGGGACAACCTCAAATCCAAATCATCTTCCTTTCTTTTTTTTTTCATTTTCAAAGTAATTAATCTATGGCCCTTTGTTTCTACCAATATCGACAACTTACATCAAAATAATCAAAATGTTCATGTTTTTCTATGCTCAAACCGTAATTGGGAGATCTCACCCACAAAATACTAGGAATTACCGAACACAGAACGATGAGAATTTTTTATTTTTTATTTTAAGTTATAGCTGGATGATAGAATTAATTGGAGATAGAGATAGTGAAAGTAATTTAAATTATGTGTTTATAGTAAATCTCCCAAAACTAACTGATAAGTTATTGTTTAAGATGTTATGTAGTTTTTAGATAATCAAGTTTTGTCTATAGGATTTCGTTTAGAGTAAATTAATTACCGCTAATTAAGCTATAAGTTTAGCTGTTTAATAAAGAAAATTTGGGTCGATGATTAGAGAAGTTGATTGATAAATCAAAAGGCTGGTTTAATAATAATATTCATATTGATATTCTTATAGAAATAAAAAAATTATTTAGTGAAATTAAAAGAGAGCAAAAACACAAAAATCATTCCTTGATGGCTTATGATTGAGATTGAGATAGGCTGTAAATATGATGATTTAAATATATAATTAAGAATTAGGAATTAAAAAGATAAATTTAATGAAGAGTTAGACGTTAAAGTTCAATGAGAAATGAATTTTTTCAACATTTAATAAATAAAATTATTATTATTATTTGATATCCCAACTGTAGAAGTTTAAAAGCTATTATTATTATGATTATTTGATAAGCCAAAAACCATCATCCTATCATATATTATTAGTAATAAAAATAAATTGGGAATTGGGTTACAGTGTTTCAAAGAAATTGAGAACTAATTTTAATACAGAATTATAAAAAAAAAAAAAAAAAAATTTATAATTTTTGGTTCCGATTAGTTACTTTTGAAAGACTGTTAATCTGTTTTAGAATTATAATTAATCTGTTTTAGAATTATAATATATGTTTTATTTTGTGGGTAATTGTTTTGCCCCCTCTATCTAATCAGAAAAGCACATTTCACCTAAAAGAAACCAATAAGTAGAGTATTTGGGCCGCGCATTCTCCAAAATAATACATTCACATCAATTCCTCTACCCGAATGCTGAAAAAAAAAAAAAAAAGTAGAGTATAGTCTACTCTACTTGAGCCTCAATTTATATGGTCTTGTTTATGCGTGTGATACAGCCCATACTTTATAGTAGGGCCCAATGTTGGAGTGACAGCGATAGCGAAGGATGGTGGAGCAATGAAGTGGAGCCCCTTGTAGTAGTAAGTGGAAACTGGAAGTGGAACTGGCTGTGCAAGAGCTTGAGCTTGTTGTTGATACACAGCCAATTAGCTAAAGATTCCCAAATTAGGACCGCACTCGTTCGCACAAACCCCAAAATTTCTGGGCATTCACGTCACTATGAGTCCTTATGGTGGGGCTTCATCACAAACCTGCATTTTGTCACATTATCTAAAAGGCTGCCACCATACACTTCAAACAACCTGGGCACTTCATTTCTCACTATATCTCAACTGGACAGCTTATATTATTACATCCTGAGAAATGCCCATCCTAGCCTGGTTTTGAAACCTAATATGATCTATATATATCTAAAGAGTAGCCTACATTTGCCAAGCTTAGGACCAACAGAAGACCATAGGCAGATTGTAAATTTTTTCCCTTCGAGTCTTCATGACCATAAAAAATACTCACCAACACATTTGTCAAGGGGATTGTGCTTGTTGATATTCCTATTACATCCTATATGAAAAAGGAGAACCTAGAAAGGTTCAAATACTTATCTGGTGTTGATTATTTGAGAATCGATGTAAAGAAATGTCTCAATTATCAGCATGGACACTAAATGGGCGGAGAAGATACCGAGCCAACTTGCATGACAAACAGTGAGAAGGAAGCTGCTGGAACTCTTTCGAATGGAACCGAGAAGTCATCAGCAATGTTTCGGGAGAAATACAGAAGGCGGCATCGCTATCACCCTATGCCGATTCAACCATTTCCCGGTGATCCTTCTACATCAGAACTACACAACGAAGAAAACACTTCTAAAGGAACCTGTGAATTGGATGGATCAGCCGTTATGTCTATTATAACTCCTCCTAAATTGGAAGAATGTATATCAGACGAGCCTATTATTTTGACTGGCACTGCAAGAAGGGGGATGGCTGGATCACAAATTGGCCTTGTAGATATATAGGCATTAGCAAAGCTGCTTACTTTTCCTGGTGTCCGAAGGGATTTTTGCTAGTGTTATTGTCTTTGCCCTGGCTCTCTTTGATTTATTTAATGCTGATTATTATATCGTAGTCAATGCTTTACTTATTTGGATACAAGGACAGCAAATTTTATTTTATGCCTTCATAATCGTGAACATTTGAGTTTGATGCACTTATTTGATGCTTACAGGGACGAAGGCAAAATTTTCACCTTATTCATCCAAACTCAACTTTTTACCAAAAAAAGAAAAAAACACTTTCTCAGTCCATCCAAAATTAATTTTTGGATACTACCTCATTTTCTGAATTTCTCCTACAGAATTTTGCTTTAGTCATCTCTTTCCTTGCAATTTTCTTATTAAGATTTTCAATTTGCTTTTTAACAGATTGATAACATTTTCTGTAACGGGTGAATTTAGCTGTGAGATTGAATTTAATGGGAAGGTTCACATCCAAGGGTCATTGTCTGGTGGAAAGACCATAAAAAAATGGTTCACATGCTTTCAAGATGAAATTTCAGCGACTGTTCCCATCTGGGCCATTTACATTTTTTTCAGTCTTCTCGGCCGGACCTGTTTATCCAAGACTATTTTCACCGAACTTCAGAACTGATGGCATTTTTGAATCATTTATCCTTGAACACAAGTAAAAATGTAATTTCCAGTCTTCAGTACTAAGGTGCCTCTATGGTTAGCCTCAGAATAATAGCAATGCAGCTACTCTAGTAGTAACACTTATGTATGGTATTTGTTTATGAGAATGAAATATATGTATTATGCTGTGCTGTATTCAGTTCAATGCTAAATCTCTCTGCTTATGATGCCAAAAGTGCATGAATCTGGTTCCTTATAATGCTTTCTCTTCCAAAATTATGTTTTGCCTTGTTATGTTGCTGAATGCTCTGTCATGATTAAAGTTAAGTCACTAATAAGTTTGTCTTTCGTTTTTACAAAAAAATTTTACAGCATTATTTATGGAGGATGAGAAGAATTTTCAGTGTGCATATATGTTGTTATGGAACTTACTTTGATTTTTCAAAGCTAGTAAAATTCATGTTTAGCACAGTTAATAAATTCAAAATTATCATAAAATAATATTTAAATTTAATAAAATAATAATTATTTAGGTATGATAAAATATTTTTAAAAATATAAGTTAAATAAAAATATTTGACAAAAATAACTCCAAAACGGGTTGAGGGCAGCCTCTCATGTGATCCATTTTAGGTACTTAGAAAATTTTATAAAATTTTCTAAAAATTATATTTTGATAGTATTTAATGTAATGAATCTATTTTTTATACTAAACAAAAATCATTTGGACAGTTAAAAATGCATTAGAAATTTTATGTATTATATTTAACGGTCTAGATTTAACGTATTTCTAATGCATTTTTAGCTGTCCAAATGATTTTTGTTTAGTATAAAAAATATATCAATAGATTCATTACATTAAATACTATCAAAATATAATTTTTAAAAAATTTTATAAAATTTTTTAAATACCTAAAATAGGTCACAGAGGGACTGATACATAGCAGCCCCTCAACCCCTCCAAAACTCGCCCCACTACTTTAAGTCAAACTTGATTTTCCTTTGAAACTCGTTAATTAACCCTTTATTAAGCCTTAACCATCACTTACACGAGTATAAGTTCACATGTGGGAGCAGAGTGCGTCAGAAGCAGTATAGAGAAAAGTTAGAGGGTCGGGTCCACACTCCACAGGGTCGACATACACAAACAGAGAAGTGTTTGGTGACTATGAAAGCTCACTAACAGAGTACCAACGGATAGCTCACAGCTTTCTTAACTCAAAATATTCGTAACTCTGATTCCCTGAAGACAGCTTCACCGGCGGCCCCGCTGCTTTGTCGTTTTGCTATTCCCTGGTTTCTGATTCGACCATTCTCCATTATTTAGTCTTCTCTTTAAGAAAGTTATACTTCTATGTATACATTGCATTCTCGAATTTATAATTTTTTTTTAGATTTATTTTCTCATTTTCTCATTTTTTGATTCTCTGTGGTTATTTTTAATATTCGGAATCTAAACTGATTAAAATCTTACTCTTTTTTGCTTGCTGGTGATGAATCAGAAATTAGCCCGTTAAATACTGGCCATCGGAGGGGGAAAATGAGAGGCCTCCGGCGATATTCCCGTGAGGAGGAGAGGTTAATGGGTACACAGAGAGCAATAAGTTTGTTTCTCTTCGCGATTAATGATTGTTGATGGTTTTGCATGGATGCCCTAATGATATCATTTTGCGAATCTAGGGTTATAATTTTTTTTGGTTGCAAAATGCATTTATTGTGAAAATTGTTGTTCGTCTGTATTATTTGTGGGGTTTATATTGCTTGCTGCAGTCTCCCTTGATTTATGCTTTTCCTGTGGAGACATTGGATTGCCAATAATAAATTACACACTTGATCTTAACCATTTTAGCCAAAAGGTCAAGGGAGGTACATGCCCTGGAAAATTGTTATTCAAGCTCTTTTTTTTTTATTAGCATGAGTTTGCTGCTGGTTTTACGTTTACTATTAATTTATATTTGTTATAAGATCGATTTGGGGGTTATTACTGCTTATGCCTTTTTAATGGTTTCTAATGCCTTTTTCCATGATAAGCTTCTTGTGCATTTTTATTCCTCTTTGCTATGTTGGCTAGATATATTGGTAGGTATTGTGGTTGTGCTCGCTGCATAGTAGCAGCATTTTCTCTAATTTTGGGTAAAATTAAAGCATTTAATAGAAGTTGAAATGGGGTATGTTTGTATCTTGGGGTTCACTGACTCTAACATGATCATGGAATTATTGTTTAGTTAATTCCTTGATGTTTAGGGTCATTTTTCTCTACTAATGCTACGTGATTTTGCTTCTTGATTCTTGAAACTTTTTTTTTTTTGTGAGCATTGGAGAGGGGGAATCAATCTTGAGTTTATTACTAAGGGGGATATGCACTTACCATTAATTTATGCCTTGGTGTGCAATTCTTGAAACTCTTAACATAAGCTGTTGGTGGTAAAAAAAAAAATTAGAGGTCATGGTGAGGTTTCCAGCATGCATAACTGCTTAAGTGATTTTATTCAGGGTTGTTACTTTCACTCTTCATTGTATCTTAACATACCATCTAATGGACATATCAATCGCCTAAAATGTACTCAGGTGCTTGGGTATAAAAAAACTGAACATATCCATGCTAGGCATGGGTATATGTCTTAATTCGACTCCTAGACCCTAGTGCAAGCAACAAATTCCTACATGTTGGGTCATAAAATATGCGGCTTGCAATTTATAAATTCTAGAGTTTCAGTTTTGTTGGTTAATTTATTATATCATGTTTTCGAAAATAAATTGGTCTTGTATTTAGGGTTAAAAACTATGTCATTCAGTCATTATTATTGTTTATGGTGATTATATTTTTGGTTACACTCTCTAATTCCTTAATTTGGATTTTTCCTATGCAGATATTATACCTAAAAGAACAGATACTATACTTTATTGTAGCCCAAAGGCTTTGGAAGGTACTTTTCCTAGATAGATTTTGAAGTCAGCGTATTTTTTTAATGATTTTACTTTTGTCGGGTTTTTGTCTGTGGGGATGGGGGGGAGGGTGGTTATGTGTGTATATTTTGTATTATAATTGTGATCATTATTTTTTAGCTTATATTTCTTACATGTTTTATGTTTTTCATGAGTTGGAGTGTTGGACTTGTTATGAATTTGTATTCTACATTGCTCAGATGGCAAGAGTGACATCACGATACATAGCATGTTTTCGTACTAGATGGGTAAATGAAAAAAAAATATATATATATATATATATATATATATATATATATTAAAATGAAAACTTCTAGAATATAGTCAAAACAAGGAGCCAAGCAGTGTATTTATAATTGTATTTGTAATTATGATTGTATCTCAGGGCTGGCAAACTCAAATATAATGCAAACGTCTATTTAATTTCTTGACATGCTTGAAATTTATAGTAGTCATTATTTTGTACGTGAATTTTTTTTTTTTTTTTTTGTCCTGATTCCAGAATATTTAAGGAATAAGATTGTCTCCTTGTTGGTGCATGCAAGGATTAATTTTAGACGTTAGAATTAGCTACCTAAACAATTCGGATTATGATTCTTCTATAACTTTATACAATTATAGGGTCCTGCTGTTTATCTACATCTTGATGTTCATTAAATGCTTTTAGATTTTTTATTATGACGTAATAACGATATGAATCTTATAATGAAGTTGCTTCCTTTTTCAATCCTTTTATTTTCCTTGAGAAATTTGGCATCATTTTCATTTAATATTGGAGTTATGAATCTCTAATTTAGAATGAGTTATTAATTAAAGGGATCTTCTCTCCTTGCTTCTGTTATATTTAATGTAAAAATTCTAGATATTTGAAGGCATGCTTTTGTGAAAATCTAAACTTGCATCACACGCATATTGTGTACAATTTTATGTCTTCTAATTTTCATGGTTTGAACTTTCAGATGATAGTTGAGGTCTCTCAGGCAATCTTTCTGTGCTTGTTGCTTACTGCAACATTATAAATATGAATATTGTACCAGCATATATTGTTAAAAAATAATGTGCTGCATACTGGATGACCATACATATGCATTGTAATTATTGCTTTGATCCATGGGATCTCCTGAGCATTGGTGCTTTAATTATGCCTGCAGTAATATCTACCTCACTAGGAACTGTCTGCTTTGTTCACCTTCTGCTGCTCTGCAGACAGGTTCCTTATAGTCTTTTCTTTTTTCCTATTGTGACAACTCTTGTTCCCCACTTTCACCATAAATGCTCTGTGGCAGTTATAACATATCATTGGTTTATCTAAAGACTTGGATACATTTTGTGATATTCCAATGTGTAGTATGGTGTGTGCAAACTGAACATGCAGTGCAGCGGTTTGGGGCACGATTATTCCCCTTTTCATTTGATTCTGAACCAAAGGAGGGAAATCACAATGTTTTATTTGAAAATTAACATAGTATTAATTAAAAAACAAAAAGTAGTTACTGTCCCTTATAACATCTTTGTAGGAATAGCATGTGTAACATGAGGAAAAAAATGGGTTGCTTTAGCTGTCGTATGGGGTACAGCTGCGCTGGGCTTGTCTATGGTTGTGCTAGAATGCAAAATGTTCCATAATTCTGTGCACATCTTTTAGAATAAAGAAAGACGATTACATGTTTGCACATTCAGAACCCTTCATTATCCTTACAGCTAACCATATTGAGAACTCAGGTATAAAAGTGATCTGAATTGGCTGCATGGATCCCCATGGTGTCAGCAACCATCCACTACTAAAGCCTCCAATGGTATTAACTGGAACAGCAAAGGAAGGAAGTGCTGGGCCTCCTATTGGTCTAATTGACGTGGGCATCAGTGAAGATGCTTATCTTTTTCGGGTTGCACTACCTGGCATCCGGAAGAATGAATGTAAGTTTATAACCTTCAGTATTGGATTCAAAAGTCTTTCATACTATCAGTATCATGCACCTCAACCAGGTGAAGTAGTTATCATCTCAGCGCTTGTTTGGATTAAGGGGAACACTAGAAGAATGCATTGTGAAATACTATGTGGAAGTTAACCTAGCCAATTACATGAATAAATAGAGAAGTTGACTGAGTAGGCTGTGCTTATCTTTCAGGTCAGGTAAAATGTGAGATCCTACGTGATGGGACTGTTCATATACGAGGTGTGGTAACACCCGATGGAGGAATTCTAAGAGACTCATCAAATATGTTCCAGTTGAGGGTCCAACAACTCTGCCCGCCTGGACCATTTACTATTTCTTTTAAATTGCCCGGACCTGTTGACCCTCGACTATTCTGTCCTAATTTCCGTGGTGATGGTATTCTGGAAGGGGTGGTTATGAAACGCAGAGTACCAGTTATTCCTGTAGATGGCTGAATCCTGCCTTCATGAGCTTTTTATCGGAAGCCTAGTTGCGTTGCATTCTGAATGCATGTAAACATTTATAGATAGACATGCTGTTGAACACAGAGGCTGAGTTTATAAAAAAGAAAGGCATATGTACCTGTCTTTGTTCTTTGTTTGATAAATGTTGATGTGTGATTTTACATATCCAATAGATCTTGCCTTTAAAGGTGAATATAACCCTTTTCTTAATTTTTTTTTTTTTTTTTTTTTTTATCTTGATTGTTTAATATGTTGTGCTTTTGTTAATATGTGTTTTGTTGACAATAAATCCTTTCGGCTTAAGCTTTGCTCTCCCTGAAATTCTGCTTTTTGCTGTCTTCTGGAGGGGAAGATGATGCCTCAAAATCGTAGTTGGAGTTAAAAATCAGGAGAAGAATAGAGTTAGGTTGAGTAGCAGAGTCATACTTGACATAAAGTGTTCATGAGCCAGTCTGAGTTTGAAAAATGTAACATTTTTCAAAGGTGTTCATAATTGTCTTCATAAATTGAGACTTGATCTTAGTTTTTACATGTAAAAACTAGTGGTCTAATATCAAAATTCGTCTGCTTGAATTAACGTGGACACACGAGGATCGCATTTCCAGTCTTATGGAATTTGGCAAGGTCCGTGGGGAATTTGGTTGAAGAAAGCTGGTGTCCCCAGTCAAAATTATAATTAATCAGCTAATTAACTTTCATTAATATACAAATTAATGAGTACGAATAAGTGTCATCTTAACTTAGCAGGTTGAAGAGGAAGGTGTGTCCATTTCCATTGCTAGCTGTTGGTGATTCGTTTCCTTTGTTAATTCGTCTTCCAACATTTATTGACCTCGTACAATACTAATACTGTCTACATGCGAATGGCCTCGAGACTTGTATTCTTTTCCATGCCTAGCTTTGGTAGCCTACTCCTTTACTTGAATTGGCCATGACTTTTCTTTATTATCAACTGTAGCTCAATCTAGCCCATATTTAAAAGTCCTTTTTATTATTATTATTATTTTTTATTAATTAATTTAGAATTTGAAATCTCAAAATTTTGAATTTTTTTTTTTTTTTTTCATAGATATATGGACCACACAAAGGGGAGGTCCCGTAAACCCCTCCCTCCCTGATAACTCGAACTCATGATCTGAAGATTATAGATGTAGGGAGCTAACCAACTAAACTATTCCATCTTAATAATTTTGAAAATAATTTTAGTAGCACTGAATTTAAAAAAAAAGAAGAAGAAGTTGATATTTAAAAGTTGTTTATGATCAAATAAAAAAGATGTTATTGATTTATTTAAAAAATAATAATTTTTGTTAGTTAAATGAATGTGATGTTATATATATATATAGGCGACAAGGGGGCCGATGAAAAGTGACACCCAACTCCTCGGATTGGCAGTAACCCTGAAATGTTGAAATGCTTGGGATTTTCCGCACGGAATTAAATTTTGAGGAATTTTCAATGATTTCACCGTCACCACATCAAAACTGTGATAACTATTTAAGCAAGAGCGAGTTAGTAAAAAATAATAAATGCGGCTTGTTTCAAAGAAATTTAAAGGAAGCTGCCAAACGCAAACATAATACTCCATCGTAGTCCAATGGTTATATGTTGTGCCCTAAGGGTCGTCATCACAACAATAATATTCCAATTAATTACAGATGACTGTATTAATTAACTGATGATGATCCGCATCTTCCAAAGAATCATATACTCATAGAGACTCACACTGGTCAAAAGTCCACCCTTCATATTCTTTTATGGATCATTAAATTCTAATATTGAAATTTTCATGCTTGACTGTTCCTTTTTCTTTTTTACTCCATTTGGTTGGTATTTTCGGATATAAATTAGGGATGATAAATGAGCGGGTTTGGATAGATCTAAATAAATATATATTGTAACCCTTTTAATTTTTATATGGATTTTCATACCCATTTAACTCAAATCAACCATAGTTCATCTATTTATTATGTAAAAATAATTTATTCACATTAAAAATCTTGATAGACTTCAACTAATAAGAAATCTAATTATTTATGGTTAATCAATTGTTTAAATCATATAATCATTTTTTGTTTTAATTTTTTCTAATAATAACACAAATTATAAACAAATTTCAATAAGTCATTTTTATAAATATTTTGTAAAAACAAATTTATTGAGACATTTCTACAAATAATTTGTAAACAATAACTTAAAACAGAAGCATCAATAAAAAAGACTTGCTGTATAATTCAATCTATAGAATATAAATAATTAAGAGAAAAAATAAAAAATAAAAATAAATTGAGTCAGTTTGGTAAGTTAGAATGAATGTCCATATCTCATAAATTAATAAAATTAAATAAATTATATTAATTTAATATTTAAATTACTAATTTACCCCCTCACACTCTTTTAAATAATAAGTGGATACACCTCTAACTCGACCATGACTAATTCCCTCTTTGTTTTTATAAATAATTAAAATGTAATAAAACCAGTTTTCCATTTTCAAAACTAAACTCTCTCCCTCTCTCTCTCCGTTCTCCCAAGCTCAGTAATTAAAAATGCCGCTAAAAGTCCTTTCTGCCCTTGACTCTGCAAGAACACAGTACTACCACTTCAAAGCCATAATCGTAGCAGGAATGGGCCTCTTCACCGACGCCTATGATCTCTTCTGTATCCCTCCAATCTTGAAATTACTCGGAAGGATATACTACGAGAACGAGCCTGAGAAATCCAAATATGATATCCCAAATGGAGTCCTCACTATGATGGTCAGTACAGCCCTCCTCGGCACGGCGATTGGTCAGGTCGTCTTTGGTCGGAAAGGCGACCTAATGGGAAGGCGTAGCGTTTACGGAATCGCATTGATGCTGATGGTGCTCAGCTCCTTAGGATGTGGATTCTCAATTTGTAGGACTCGCAACTGTGTTCTTGTGAGTTTGGGATTTTTCAGATTTTTTCTGGGTTTGGGGATTGGAGGAGACTATCCTTTATCGGCGACCATCATGTCGGAATTTGCAAATAAGAGGACTCGTGGGTCTTTCATAGCCGGCGTGTTTTCAATGCAAGGATTTGGGATCTTG
>CANXYC010145574.1:0-21387 GCA_948193065.1 Aleurites moluccanus
CACAGCAGTTTAATCTCCAGAAATTCTCCCACATAAAGCCAGCTCGCAAAAGAGCCACACTAATCCAAACTCATCGATTCTTCTTGCCACTTAATGTCAATAGACAGAAGCACAACAGAATCAAATTTCATATCAAACTGATCAACACTTAGACAGTGGCGACTCTCCAAAAGTCACCTAGACTTCCTGCATCAAACCCAACCGAACAGTCCTGATACAAAATACTCTCCACTGAGGTATACTTATCCAAAATTTCTGAAATTTTACAGACATCATCTCAACACACACAGAAACATTTTTCATGTTTACAACTTCAACAAATTCTTCCTCAGCCATTCCCAGAAATTCCAAACATGTACTGCATCCCTACAGGAATTCTCATCCAGACCAGCCTTGCTCAAATAGACACAACTCATCACATACTCAGAATTTTACCAAACCATTTTATAGAATTATAGATAAGACATAAATTAACAACTTTCATATTTTACATTTTATCCAATTATGTCTTTAAGAGCAAGTAATGGCCAACACTGAATTCTGCTGCAGTTCTAAACAAAGTTCCTGAAATTTTCAAACTTCTCATCAAAATTTAAAATTCTCCAAACAAATAAAATTGACAAAATTACACTTCAAAATAGCGGATATTACAATAAGTTGACTTTTGGCCTGTTTATTTTTAGTTTTGGGCTGAAATATATTTAAGTCCGAATTTACACTTATAATGGGCTCAATTTTGGGTCTTAAAATACTTATTTAGTATAATTATATTTTAATGTGTTTCAAGTACATCGAATCTGGTCATTTTAATGTGTTTCAAGTACATTGAATCTGTTTAGTTTAATGTGTTTCAAGTACATTGAATCTGGTCAGTTTTCAAGTACATTGAATCTAGTCAGTTTGGAATTAAAGTGACTTTATCTATTCTTGGAGGGATGTTCCAAGTCTATAAATAGACAGATTTGTAGTAGGCTAGTTATTAATAATAGTTGAACGAAAAAAATTCAGAATTTTTCTTGAAAGGAATTCTTCTTGGTTCTTTGCTAAGAACTCAAATCTGGGCTTATCAAGGCAACTTGTGGCGTCCAAAAAAAAAAACTTGATAGCTTTGGTTCTCTTCAACAAGGTTTGAATTGGGTCAAGCTCCTTTAACCTTTGATAGCTTTGGTTCTCTCCAACAGGTTTGGATTCAAACTTAGTCTCTCTTCTGTTGCAGCATTTCTTCTACAGTTCTACTGGCCAGATCCATTTTTTCTGTTTTAACTTTAATTCACTCTGGTCATCAGCTAACAAGGCGCTAACATCTGAATGCCATGTTTACTGAGCTTATTCAGCTTGATAAGGATATTCCACTTGGGGATCCCATTGTGATTGTGATTGTGATTGGTGGAAAAAAAAATGCTACCTTGATACAATGATGTGGTGATAACCATGTGTGCCCTGTGGCATAAATTTTCTATTTCCCTATGGCCCGTCTCCCACTTGTCTATGTGCAGTCTTAGGCCAACAAAAAAAATAAAAAGTTAATTCGTGCAGATTTCTGAAATGTTTGGTCATCTAAGTTGTCTGGAGATCTAAATTTTAAGCTGCAGTTTGGTTAATTCCAACAATGGAGTTGGAAAATCTAATTGAACCAGGTAGAACTTGCAATTTAATGTTGTTATCCTGAATATAGAATTGGACCTACACCAGGATTCTGAAGGTGGTTCAGAAATAGATGAGCATAGCTAGTCCTGATCTGGATTCAGATATAATGATTTTTTAAAGTTGTGTAATTTAGCGGAAATCAGGGATAAAATTAGTAGTAGCATTGTGGAATTTAGTAGTATGATGCTTAAGCATGTCTCGGATATAAAGCTCAGAAGGTTTCTACTGAAGATTGTTATGGCTTTATTTTAAAGCTGATTGTTTTGGATATTTCTCAGGATATATTTCCATTTTGTATGATTGATTGAATTTATATACATGCTTGATGTTATATTTGAGTTTGGTTACTGATTTCCTGGCAATGGCAGCACTAGAATTGTGCACGGTTCAGGTAAATCGAATTCTTGAACTGAATCAAAATTTCGGAAATTTTATTTTTAAATTTTCGGTCTCAAATTAAATGGAGAAAACATTCGTACCGAATTATTTCGAAAATTTGATACGATGTTGTTCAGGGATTTGATTTCAATTCGAATATATTTTGGTTCATTTTGAATATTTAAATATTTTAATTTGATTCGATTTGGATATTTAGGAATTCGAAAATTTAAATATAATTTTATAATATATATATATATATATTATAAATTTATAATTATATAAATTATTTAATTTAGTTTCTATTCTATTTAATTATTTTTTCAAATCTCAAAAATTTTCTTTTCTATTATTTTTAGAGTTCAAAAATTCGGATTAATTTGAAACCTCTGCGTTAGGATGTTCAGCTCTAAGCAGCACAAAGTGTTAGCATTTACCTATGGTTATCTTTAAGAATTGCATTTTAGTTGTATATACTATGGTTATCTTTTAGATTTGCATTTCAGTATAAGACCTAAAAAAAGTGGTCAATTGTCTAGGAATCCAACTACAAAATACTTGATTGAGCTTCAAAAATCCTGGACAAATTTAAAGAAAAAGACCTAATTATATTTCCCAAATGAAAAAAGAATATTAAATTTAATGAACATTTTAGGGATTCTTCAAATCATTTGTAGAAAGAATATTAAACTTAAATTGTCAGATTATTATGATTAAGAACCATTTGAAACATTCTAAAGAGGTCCCTGGTCAAAAGGCCTAAAAATCTAATCATCAACAAAAAGCTGGACACGTGTAAGTCCAAAGGCAAACCATAGGGTAACACATGTCAGGCAATGGAATGGATTGGAAACACTATAAATAATGGAAAGTATTGATTCAGTTCATCAAGTTTCAATTTGTTTGTGATATATAAATCTTATACTTTAAGCAACCCAAAAATGTCTGAATCTCAGAAGATGAGCTATGAAGCTGGTCAGGCTGCTGGACAAACTCAGGTCGGCTTTAAAATTTTGAGAGAGAGATAGAGAGAGTCACCACTCTGCCTTATTATATAGACACATGCTTTGTTTATTTTATTTTTATTTATCTTATTATTCATGAAGATAAACCATATAAATAAGCTTGCAATTTGTTTGTTCCAGGAGAAAACCAGCAACATAATAGACAGGGCAACCAGTGCTGCTCAATCTGCAAAGGAGACAATACAAGAGGTTCAAAAATATTATTCAAAATCATTAACAATATTCATTAATTATGCTCTTTGACAAGCACCATAACAATTTCTTTCATTTTTCGTGTTTGTGCGTGTGTAGGGTGGTCAGCAGGTGATGGCTAAGGCAAAGGAAGCAACTGAAGCTGTGAAGAAAGCAACTGGGATGAACAAATGAAGCTTAACAGTTTCATTATATGGATGAATATGGGTGTTTTTGTTTCTATTTGGGGCATTGTTTAGGATACTTGGCCTTCTGTATAAAGAAGAGAGTTATGAGTGTGTGTGTGTGGTGTCTTTGGTTCTCTTCTTTATCAGCTCGTATAATTTCTTTTTTATTCTCTTTTTGATGTAATTTTGATTTGGTTTAAAATAAATTTGGTTATTATTTGTGAAATGTGAATAAAGTACTTGCAATTTTTGACTATTTTTTTCCTCCCTCTCAAGTATCTATCTGTTTATTCCTGTCTTCAAGTTCAACCCTTAATAAAGCCATGAATTTGTTTAGTATGCTTACTATTAGTCAAGTTATTTTAGAATAATTAATGCTACTAATGGCAATTATAAGGATAAATAGTAAAAAAAAATTAATTTTTAATAATTATATCGTAATAGAATGAATATTATTTATGAATAACTCTGGATCTACCGATTCTATTATATATCTTATTTACTATTTATATTTTTTTTATGCGTCATATCATTTATGAAAATTATACACTATGAAAATAATAACACATAAAGATATCATGGAACAAAAGGATGCGCAATCTAATAGAAGATTTGGACTGTTTATGATTAGAGATAATACTTCACAATATTCAAAGAATATATAATACCTAAGATACAACCATATAAGGTTCAAAATATTGAGGTTCGTTTGATATATTTTTGTTTTTATTTTTTATCTTTATAATTCTATACTAAAAGTTTATTATTAATTTTTGGTTTTTGTTATTTTATGCTAAACATTTTTATCAGGTCAATAAAATAAAGAAAATTCATGTTTTTATTATCATGACAATCTTTTTTTAAAACACCTAATGATAAAAATAAATTTTAATAATAGATTTTTATATAGTAATTAGGAATCCAAAAATTAAAAAAAAAAAAAAACAACTATAAGTGCTGCATTTTTTTAAAAATTTATTTTCTTGCATTTTATGTGAATCCAAACAGAAAAAAAAAATACTTCTAAAGAAAAGAAAATATTTGTTTTAAGGGTTGCTATTAAAGCCAGATCTCATATTTGATGCATTGGATATAGTTAACTTTGGAGAACCTTAGGGGAAGGAACTAGAGGGTAAATATTAGCCCTTATAGGCAGGGCTGCAATTAAGTCGAGCCCAATTGTATTTTAACTTATTCAACCTCAGCTCATTATTTTTTTTTTAGTTCGAACTTGAATTTGAACTTAAATTTCAAATCAAATAAAATATTATATTTAAATTCGGCTCATTTAATTATTAAACGAACTTGAGTCGAACTCGAGCTGATTCGTAAAAAACTTATTTATAAATTATAATTGAGATCATCTTGAGCTCGACTTATTAAATTATAATTGAATTGGGTTCAATCTCAAACTCGACTCATTTTAAAATTCGTTTATGAATAAATATTCATTTCTAATAAAATAATTATAGCAAAAAATATTTAAAACTAACATAAAAGTAAAAACATCTAATTAATAAATAAAAAATTCAATCATAAAATTAAGTATTAAATGTATTTTATTTTTGTTAATTAATAAAAATATTTTTAAAGATTAGAATATTATATTATATTAATACTAATAAAATTTTAATTTTAATCTAAAATTTTATTAGTATTATAAAAATATAATTATAATTATTTAAGAGTTATATAAATAAGAAAATTAAAAGTATGTGTATTTTAGTCAAATTAAATTATATAACATAAAAAAAAATAAGAGTGGTAAAAAATATTTTTAGAGTGCTAAAATTATTAGGCTAATAATAATAATTGAGTTGTTTTCGAACTTATTAATTGTTCACGAGTTTATAATTTAATTGTTTATAAGTTTAATCTAATCGATCTTAATTTTATTTAAATTTGACTCGTTTATTTATTGAGTCTTAAAATAAAATTTAAACTTTACTTATTTATAAAATAAATAGAATGAAATGGGTTTTTATGGAGTCGAATATTAAACCGTTCATAACTCAACTTATTTACACCCCACTTGAAGGAAAGTAAATTGTTGCACGGATTATCTTGTTGACTTTGGTTCTAGATTTAGTATTGGTACATATTATTTTGATCCGCCATTGAAATAGAATTGACAATATTAAATACAACACCCAACGTAAATATAGTAAGATTGGGTTAGAAATTATCATGTTAGTATCGATTTTATGTAATTCAATTGGGATATGTAATTAATTGTGTTATATTTATGTTAATTCATTATCTAAAAAATGATACGTTTAAGTCATTAATATTCACGTATAATATTATATTAACATATTTAATAAAATATATTTATTTTTTATAAAATATATATGTATAAATATTATTTTTAATATTCTTTATAAATTTATATCTAATTATATAAATTAATAGGATTAATTTAATAAATTTAATAATTTTTAAATATTAAAATAAAAATTAATTAATTTAAAAATTTTAAATATATTGTGTTGTGGATATATTCGTATTTAAATTTTTAACATAATAAATTAATTTTATTATATTTTTATTAATTTTTATCGTGTGATTAATATATATCAACACGATCTTAACACTACTCACTAGCATGAATTGTCACCCCCATTTTAAGGGATATCTTGCGTGCTCTATAATATTTATGGAGAACATATTATGTGTTTGATATAATTATGTTTTGTTTCTTATTATTTTTTTAAAAAAATATATGGTATCATTCATTTTGGTGAAATTCTGTGGATCCCTCTCTGCATCAAAATTTTAATTAAGATTATAATATGTCGTTTTAGTTGTTTAATAACAAAAAGTCTTTCTAATTGTAAACGACGTGTACGCCGTTTATCCTTGAACGACAGAAAATATAAGTATAAATGAAAATGACTCAACGGGCAGATGAAGAATCTTTGACCTGCACAAGATTGTCGTCTGATGAAATAAACCAGTCGCTCATACTAAACGACCAGTCGACTAGACAGAACATGTGATCATTTAGTCGTGTTTTAATTTTGATGATCTACTACTAAATTTGAGAAGAGGAAGGTTATATATATAATAGAATATAATACATATAATATAATAATATGTAAATAAAATAAAATATAAAATAATAGATAATAAAATAGTGTAACTATATTATGATTTTATCTTAAATATTATATTTTCTCTTATATTCTTATATCTTATAATTCTTATAATTTTTTTTTATCTTATAATATTTTTTATAACATTTCTATGGCTAATCAAACTGATTTTTTTTTCCAAACCATATATACACTTACTATTTTTTACTATATTTTAGTGTGTAATCTAAAGGATGATAACAAAATAGGATTGGAAGAATTTGAATTAAATTTTATAAACTAATTATTTTTAAATATAAAATTTATTTGAATTGAATTTTTATAAAATTTAAATTTTTTAATTAAAATTATAAGAAGACTTTGAATTGATCAAATTTAAGTGTGGAATACTAATAATTAATGAAATTCAAATCCTTTATACTATTTGATGTTTTATACGATGCATATTTTTATGTATTATATTATATATTTTTTAAAATGTTTTGATAATTAAAAAAATAAGAAATGGGATATCAAATATTATAACTAATAAGTTTAAAATATTACTGGTGCAGTGATGTGATTCGATCAAATACTCTCTCTTAAAAAATCAAGGTATATAAGAGTGGTATCGATTCAGTTTAATCGATTTAAATAGTTGTTATTAAATTAAATTAATATTTTCGTTTTGAAAATTTTTTAAATTAAATAAAATCATCAATATTGATTCAATTTGAATATTTTCAGTTTTTCACCTAAAATTTATATTTTTTTTCTCAAGAATTATATTATTTTTTATTTAATTTTTATTTATTTTTTTTAAATTTTAAATTAATATTAAATTAAAAAAATATGATTATATATAAAATAAAATTAAATATATTTAATTATAATAATAATAAAATATCTATATATATATATAATTTCGATTTGATTTTCGCTTGAAATAAAAAAATTATTTAAAATACAAATCAAATTAAATTTTTAATTTATTTTATTTTTTAAAATTAAATAAATTATAAAACTAATAATTTTGGTTTGATTTGATTAGATTAATTAAATTAAATTTGATGGATTCTATTGGTTGGTCTTCCACCCCTATACACACCCAAATCCCCGCTAAAACCTTAAAATAACACATTCAGCTTATGTATCTCCTCTCCTCTTTCTCTTTTTCAAAAACCCTAATCTTGTTATACCACTGAAATGAGACACTCATGGCGATTGCTTCTCTTCCGAAATTGCCCTCGCTCGTCACTCAGAACTACTGTTCACTCCTCCCACACTCATTTCCAGGTACACTCCTCCTTTATTCGCTCTCTCTATTCATTTCACACCCTTTCTCGTCGGCCTAATTTTGAAAACCTTAAAACCGCATTTAATTCCAAAACCCTGATTACGTATAATTTCTCATCTGAGCCATTAGTTGAATCCGAAGAAAAAACAGATCACTGTGTTCTTATATCTGATATTTTCACTAAATTTAGTGATGCCAATGATATTAGCAAAGAATTGGAGTTAAACAGTGTTGTTATTGATAATGAAAAGGTTTTGAAAGTGTTAAAGTCGCTTGAGTCTAACCCTGATGTGGCTCGAAGGCTTTTTTATTGGGTTTTGGAGAGGGATAGTGAGAGATTGAGTTCGAAATCTTATAATTTGATGCTAGGGATTCTGGGTGTTAATGAGTGTATTGAGGAGTTTTGGGGCTTGGTCGAAACCATGAAGAAAAAAGGCTATGGCGTGTCAAGAGGTACTCGGGATAAAGTAACTGAGAAATTTGAGAAAGAAGCATCAAAGAGTGATTTGGAGAAGCTAAAAGGGGTATTTGCATCAGGATCTGTGGATAATTCAATGGAAAAGATTGGTTTGAAGGTGAGTAGGATTGTTAGGAATCAAGTTTGGGGAGAGGATGTTGAAAGACGGATTAAGGATTTGAATGCATCGTTTTCTAGTGATTTGGTAAAGATCGTGTTGGAGAATTTAGCTATGGAACCCACAAAAGCTTTGATATTTTTTAGGTGGCTCGAGGAGAATGGGCTGTTTAAGCATGATGAAAGGAGTTATAATGCAATAGCCAGGGTTTTGGGAAGGGAAGATTGTATTGACAGGTTTTGGAAGGTGGTTGATGAAATGAGGAGCAATGGATATGAAATGGAGATGGAGACTTATGTGAAGGTTTTGGGACGGTTTGTGAAGAGGAGAATGATTAAGGAGGCTGTGGACTTGTATGAGTTTGTAATGAATGGTGCTAATAAGCCTTCAGTGCAATGCTGTGTCTTTTTGTTAAAGAAGATCGTGACTGGTAAAGAATTGGATATGAATTTGTTTTCAAGGGTCATAAAGATCTTTATTGGGAGTGATAATGCGTTGACAGATTCCATGCTAGATGCACTTCTTAAATCTCTAACAAGTGTTGGTAGATTCGCAGAGTGCAATAAGGTTTTGAAAGAAATGAAGCAAGGCGGGTTCGTAGCTAGTGATAATCTTCAGAGTAAGATTGCATTCCGGCTTAGTAGTGCTGGAACCAAGGATGAACTTGAATTTGTGGATCACATTGAAGCATCAGGGACTGATTTGGATGACAAGGTCTGGGAATCATTTATTCAAGGGCATTGTGCATCTGGACATCTCAAGAAAGCATCTGTTTGTTTCCGAAAGATGATTGGAAAAGGAGGAGTTTCTAATGCTGGTCGTGCCTTTGAATGTTTAGTAAATGCTTATTGTCGCAAGGAAAGAGCAATAGATGCCAGCAAGTTTGTGCATTTGTATGTCAGTCGGCATCAGATAAAGCCTTGGCATACAACCTACAAAGCATTGATAAGTAACTTACTGGTTCAGGGTGAATTTACTGCAGCCTTGAATATATTAAGTCTAATGAAAAATCATGGTTTTCCACCTTTCTTGGATCCATTTATTGATCATGTATCGAAGCATGGATTAAGTGATGAAGCTATTGTTTTTATGAAGGCTATGACTTCCAAGAAGTTTCCATCTACATCTGTGGTTCTTCGCTTATTTGAAGCCTTTTTCAAGGCTGGAAAGCACTCAGAGGCACAAGATTTACTGTCTAAAAGCCCACGTTATATCCGCAACCATGCTGATGTTTTGAATCTCTTCTGTTCAATGAATTCTGGTAAAGATACTGCTGCTGCTGCTTCTGTGTCTGCCTAGCTTTGTTGGAATGTACAACATATTGTATTCTGTGAGGTTGATGTAATATGGCATTTGTTCAATAGTTTTGGCATGAAAATTTTTGACACTTGCTCTGAACTTGCCTTTGGGGTAGAATCAACTTTATTTGCTGAAAATAAATTAAATTAGTTCAAGTTTCCAAAAATATTGCCTTAATTTAATCTAGATTTGCCCTTTTTGGCACTTGCTACTTGCTATTAGTTTAATAATCATTCATGGGTTCTCAAGTGATTATTCCTTGGTTAGGTTTTAAGCCATGCATTTGAAGTCATGTTCATAATAATTATGTCCTTTAGGTTTTTCCTTGAATTAGCTCTGAAATTGTTGTCTTTTTTGCTTCTGGAATATTACTTAGTTTTAGTTTATGTGATGCGTATGAAGTTACAGCACATGATAATTACATTTCTTGAATTTTCTTTATGAGCTTTTCTGGCAGCCTTGAAGTTGTTGAGTTGAAAAATTCATCTTTCTGTTTAGCTTTAGAACTTTTGGGGCTGATCCATATGGTCTGCATTGAGATGTTCTGTTCAGTCCCTCAGTTATACTTTGAAAATAATTATTTTTTTCCTTCATTTTTAATTGATACTTTTGTTGCCCAGTTGGCAACTCTCACCTTTAATATATCTGCTGTTTAGCGCAGTTTTGTTGGTGATTATGCGCTTAATGATATCTGCAGTATGCCAAAGAGTTTATCTTAAATTGATTCCTTGTCAGGGCATTTTGAGATGTCAATATATCTTCTCTGACCTGGTAGAGTTGGTGTTGACATAAATTTTTTCTTTGAAATTTTGGTTAACATGGTGTTTGAAATTTTGGCTGACTGTGGTTTTTCTTGTTTAGGATGATCTAATTTTCTTAAATTGTGTTTGGATATCATGTAGCGAATATAGATTTCTACCTATGAAATGTGTTCGGTTTAATAGTATCATGGTAGATGGGCAGTCATATATTTCCAAATCATTTTTCTTCTGCACTTATTTTGTCCAAAATATACTTGTCCTGGAATTTTCTCTTTTTTTATTTGAATTTTCCATCTGAATTAGCTGGACTTATGATATACATGATCTATCACTAATTCCATAGTCTATAGAGTGATTCACATTATACATTGGGTAGAAATTTTGTTCAATGATGTTGCAAATAGGGATTTTTATTGGTTAGTGTAAGATGGTCCTGGTTACTTACCTGCCTTTTTTCTCCTCACCCTTCTATTTTGACTAAAGTCTGCAAAGCTTTAGACATTTTTGTAAAGAGATGTTCTGGTCTGGCAAACGGGTACTTTGCTAATTTACCATATCCCTTGGGACTGACCTAACCCCCTAACTTCTCTTGATGTTCTGATGAGTACGAGCTATATCTATGCCTCGTTAGTGGTAATCTCTTTAGCGATGTAGTTGCTCTTGTTGCGTTGCTTTTCCTCTTCAAAGTCCTGAGGTGGAAATTCTGTAGGAAGAAATTGACAAGCTCAAACATGGAGCGTGTACGAGATAAAGGGAGGAAAGTTACTTGTTATCATTTTGTGTTCATTCTTGCTCAATTCAGTCTTGGTGATGTACTCTGCCTCTCACTGATCAGTCATATGATTCTTGATCGGAGCTTCTTTTTCTTTAATTTGTTTATTTATGCTTCCTCTTTAGCGATGTAGGTCCTCTTTACAAGATAAAAATTAAAAGAATATTTTGAAATGGAAAAAAAAAAACTAAAAGAATGAAATGGTAAAAAATATAAATAATCTTAATTTTTTTAATATGGTAATTGAACTTTTAAATTTTTTCAATATGATTATTAAATTTTTGTTGATGTGATATTTTTATTTACGTGGTATATGTTGATTTAGATGTCATGTGTATCGATCCAATTTCAATTTGACTTGATGATCACTCGGTGAAATATTGTTAAAAATATAGTGATTAATTTGAAATAAAATTTTAGTTAGTGATCAAAATTGAACAAACTAAAAAATTTAGTGATCCCTAGTCATTTGTCTAAGGAGGAAAGTTACTTGTTATCATTTTGTGTTCATTCTTGCTCAATTCAGTCTTGGTGATGTACTCTGCCTCTCACTGACCAGTCATACGATTCTTGATCGTAGGTTCTTTTTCTTTAATTTGTTTATTTATGTTTCCTCTTCCTCTCGCACTCAGTTTGGTGTAAAATGCTCAATTTTGTTGTTGTGCACCATTTGCTACATAACTTTTTGTTCTGTACATGACAATGATACCTTTTTTTTAATTTCTTTTCACCCCCCACTTTGATAGAAATTTTTTCTCACCTTGCATCATGTCCATGATATCTATAAGAAAATCTTAATTTTCTGGGAAAAATTTTTTCGTAGCAGAATAAAATCAAAGGTACTGAGTTTACTTGCAAATTGAGAACTGAGGACAAAATGTATTGACCTGTGATGTGTTGCTCAGATCTTCACGATAGATCTTGTTTTGGAAACCAAGGTTAAAATGCAACAGGTAACTCTTGTACTCGGTTGATCCCTAGTCTTTTGCTGTGGAAATACAGTAAAATCTCTATAAATTAATATTATTAGAATTTTATTAATTAAAAAAATTATCAATTAATTAAATATTAATTTAGCTTATTAATTTAAGTTGAAATTATAAAAAATTATTATATAATAAAAATTATTTATTTATCAAATATTAATTTATAAAAATTTTACTGTTAGTTGCATCTTAAAATAAATAGGCCTAATTGCAGAAAAAATTAATAATTAAATGAGCCCTGACTAAATCTGTGTTTTGCTGGATAGAGTAAGCCTTTTTTTTCATATAAAATTTCTTTTTTTCAAATAAATAAATAAAAAGCTCGTTAACATTTGTTACTTTCTTTTTGCCTGAACAATGCACATTATATCTTCAAATTGTAGAATGTGACCAACAACACAAAATATAAATAAATATGTCATAAGAATATTGATTAAAAAGTAATTAATACGTATAAAATTATAAAAATTTATCTAAAAATAAATTAGACAAGAATAAATGTAATTAAATACAAAATCGCTTTTTTTATACTATTTATTTTTAAATAAATTTATTTAATTTCATCTGTATTAATTACTCTTTAATTAGGGTTGAAATAAAATTCATAAATTTGAAAGTTAACATAATTATGATTAATTGATAATAAAGAAGCCTATGTAATATAAAAAAAAAATCTCCACGATTCAAGAAGTGTTTTGTGAGAAATTATATGATATAATCATGATTTTAATTAGAATTTCTAATTTGAATAATAAATCAATTAAATCAAGATATGTAGAGTAATTTTTAAAAAATTAAAAAACTGTAATCCTTTAAAATTAGATAGAGGAAAATAATTTTTTTAATAGTTGGTTTGGATTTTAAAGATTTAGATCATAAATTTAAATTCGGGTCAAATTTTTTATTTAGATTATTAAAATTAAATGGATTAGAATTTGATTCAAAATTGTTGTGAAATATAATTTTTAAAAATTTAATATTTAAAATATTATTTTTTATCTAATTATTTTAAATTTATTATTTTCATTTTTAACCTAAAATCTTTTTTTTTTTTTTAATTTAAAATCTAAAATTTTTACTATTTCCAAATAAGAAATTTATAAATTTATAGATTTCAAATTATTTGGAATTTATAAATTTATAGATTTCAAATCATAAATTTGAATATGATATTTAAAATTTAAAATTTTCAAATTCATTCATCTAAATATAATATAAAATTAATTAATTTATACAAAAATCAATTACACATTTTTATTTAATTGATTTGTGATTCCAACTAAAATTTCTCCTGTTTTGGGGGGTAATTAGGCCAAATAAATACTTGTAGCAACAATATTTACAAAGTTGTTTCCTTTGAAAAATCAGGTTTTGTGGAAGGGGAGGGGACCATAGCAACCGGGAAGAAGACCTTTCATTCCAATCTGTAAAAATGCATGCTCTCATCAAGAAATAGGGTTTCAGAAACTGTTTCTTCAGTGGGCAAAACCTTGCAGGCTTTCGAAAAATGAGCTAATGAAATTTCATTTCCTTTCCTTCAATTCTCTTCAAAAAAGCATTGGTTAAATGTTTCTTCCTTACCTAAGCTTAGACCATGGACCAGCACCCCACAATGAAACTTGGCATGTTCATTGTCTTTGTTCTCCATGTTAAACTTTTATAATCACTACTAGTTAGATCTATTTCTTTTTCAGAGTGGCAAATTTTAAATTTTAAAAAAAAAAATTATACATTGAGAATTCTTATTAAATTATTTGAATTTAAATTCTTTAACTTCGGTCGCACTGTGAGACGGATACTCAGATATCATTACCTAAATCATTGCATAACTTGAAAGTATTCTATGGACATATTTGAGTTAGACAAAGAAAATGATATATCAAATTGGTATTTTCCTTCATCTCCTCCAAATTCTAACAAGTTGTTATATTAGTTCTGATAGTTATTACCACAAAAATTGTCAGGTTTTGAGAAGAATGAGACTCATCGATAAGCAAAACGTGATGAGAGTGACTGAACAAAAGATTTGGGTTTTCCAATTTGCTGCAGTGTTGTTTTGTTGGTACATAAAATATTGAATTAAATTGAAAGCGGTAAAATAACAGTGGAAGGTTCTTGTTGGAGGTATGCGTTGAAGATGTTTGATTATATGTGTAAATCAGAAAGACCAAGTTGTGTTCTTACAGCAAGTACGACAAAATTTGCCATCATCTCGTGATGATTGATAGCTGTTTGCATATTTTTTTTTCTTGTCTTGGTTTATCTTGTGCAAGTAGGGTGAGCAATCAGTTGAACTTTCTGTAAATCGAATAAAATGAATTATAATTTTTTAAAATTAAATCGAATTGAATATTAAATCGAATAAAAAAAAATTCAGATCAAACCGAATTAAATCGATATATTTCAAATTCGATTATTCAGTTATTTTGATTTTTTAAATAAAATAAATATAAAATTATTAAAAATATATATATATATATTTCGATCGGTTCGATTATTTAAATTTTTTTTTTAAGAAAACAGAACCGAAATTACAAAATTTCAAAAAATGAATGAAATCGAAATAAATTTTAATTCTAACAAATCAAACTAGGTTCGGTTCGAATTTTTTCTCACCCCTAAGTGCAAGTTTTGCTAGAGGTGGGGTGTGAGGGACCTAAAATTAACTAGGCTTTTGCAGGTATTGAAATAATGCAATTGGGTGTTTGTGAATTTCAATAAAAGAAAACTTCTTGTCAGAAACATTCAAGTTAAGTGAAGAATATATAAATAGGTGTAACTTGGTACTAATGGCTTAAATTTTTAGGTTGAAATATCAATACAATGATTGGTAGGATTTTAAGTTCTCCTATATAGTTCCAATGGTTCAATCTCATTTTAAGCTTGTATTATTGATATGTACTTGGTAAAGCTGCATATCAAAAGCAAGTTGGAGATTGAAGAGTTGAAGTAAGTTTAAAATGATTGATAATTAAGACTATAAGCTTAAATATAATTCAAATTTATATAATTCCTTAAATATCTATATATTTAAATAATATAAAATCTTTTCTCTAACATCACTCACTATCATATATTAATTTAAACTAATACATGACATTATCAAATTAAATACATAAATGCATGTATCATTAATTTAATTAAAATATTATATGACGAAATATAATAAGAGATTAAATATTTTCGTGATAAACACATGACAAAATAAAAATATTATATAATCATATTTTACAATTTTTTTTAAATATAAAATATTAAAACATTTAAAACAAATTTCAACTCTCTAACCTTAATTCTTAAAAAGAATTTCAACTTAATATTAAGCAAACTTGTAAAGTCAAGACTCAAGACTTCATTTTGGATTCCTTAATTACAAGGCCATACAACGGATTTTCAATGAGGTTTTGGTCTTCATTGTGTCCTTTTTTGCAATTTTTCAATTTTTTTAAGCTAACGAATATGAAAACTAAAAGAAAGAAACAATCTTGAATGGAATCTAGAGATAATTATTTTTTTAGTGGATCAAGACAATTTTTAATTCCTAGAATATGAAAATAAAAAAAATTATTAATAATTATTTCTTATTTGTAAATTTAATTAATAAAAATAATATTAATTATTAAAAATAAAATAGTATTATTAAAGGATTATTAACTATTTCACCGTGTAAAATGATTCAATATACTAAATTTTTTATGACCTTTCAAAAATATACTAACTCTCCCCTGATGAATATCTCGTTATACTAGTACACTCTTCTGTCTAATTTTATCGTTAATCAATCTTAAAATAGTCAATAAAAACTATAAAAATATAGAAATGTCCTTACCATTTATTTTTAATTAATTACAATATATTTTTTGCTTTAAAAAAATATTTTTTAGGGTTAAAAAATGTATTTTCATATTTTTTGATAAATTTGAAAATAAAAAATAAATAAAAATACTTTTTTAAAAAAATTATTTTTTATTTTTAAAAAATAATTTAAGAAGAAATTAAATTATTTCTTCTTAAATTTTTTAATACAAATAAAAAAATTTATTTTCATATTTTTGTCAAATTTAAAAATAAAAAGTAAAAATATTTTTTTTAAAAAAATATTTTTTATTTGTTATTTGTTATTTTTATTTTCAAATTTTTATTTTTTAAAAAATAAAATAAAATATATTTTTATTTATTTTATTTTTAAAGTTGTCAAAAAATATAAAAATATATTTTTTAACCCTAAAAAAATTAAAAATAAAAATATGATGTAATTAATTAAAAATAAAAGGCAAGGGTATTTTCATCTTTTTACTATTTTTGTTGACCATTTTAAAATTGACTAACATCAAAATTTGACGGAATGATCTAATAGTATATTGTGACATTTATTAGGGAGAGTTAGTGTATTAGATAATTTTACAGAAAAAAATCATAATTAACTCATTATTAAACTCTTAATTCTGAAATGACATGAAATGAAAGTTTAAATTAGATAATTAATTTTATAATATTTTTTTATTTAAATTAATTAAATTTTCAAATATCGGATAACTGTCTTTATAATTTATATAATTAAATTATAATCGGCGCTATTTTCTATATTCTATTAAAATATAAACAATTAATAGAAAATTAAGCAAATATAAACAATTAATTGAAAATTAAGTATGAATGGAATAATTCATTTGTTAGTATTTGATCAATGAATAAACCACACATCAAAAAATATTTAAAAATTTAATAAAACTTTTAAATAGTTATTAATTTCAGAGACGAAATCAAAAATTAATTTTAAATGAATCGAAAATTAAATAAATATTAAATGGATTGATAAAGAATTTAAAATTAATCGAGAGATATGAAAGAAAATGATAAGAGCAGAGAAAATAGTATATTTAAAACCATATAAAAGTTAGATAAGAGTGAATCAAATGAAAATTTTTCTATAATTTTTAAATATTCAAAGAAAAATTTAAAAAAAATATTTATCCCCATTATCATAATACATAATTATATATGTGAATAAAGGTAAAATATATGGAAATTGAATCAATTTAAAAGTTTAAAACCATAATATATAAGCATAAATAGCCAACTTTTTTCTCAAAAACTAATACAAAATGATTTTGTTTGAAACATCAAAGCAAAATAATTATCTTGTACATATAATCTTATGCTTGAAAACACTTAGGATCAAATATATAATCGTAGACAACACAACTTAGACCGTTAAGTTACTTTGAATGCCCCAACTTTAGACTTCTTTCTTTCTGCCTTTTTCCTAATTAAATCAAATTAAAGTTTCAATTGTCTAGCTATGATCTTCGTTTTTATCCATTAATTTTATTTTCTAATTGAATTAGAAGTATATATGTCATGCATTGAAACTAAAAAAAAATTATGAAAAATTAAAGAACTTTAATTTATGAGATTTACTATAAAAAAAAATTCATTACGGTTGTATTTAGTTATGAATTGAACATTGTTTGATAATATAAAATTTAATTTTTAATTTTCTTTTTATTAAATTTTTTTATATATGGTGTTAATTTGATGTACAAATTTTCACAAGAAAAAAATAATAATTGACTGAAAAAGAAAATGGTCAAAAGCAAATTGAAAGAGGGAAAGAAATGTTATTATTTTTTCAATGGCAAAAAGGTGCAAAAGAAAGGAAACATGGTGATGAAAAGGAAGAGGGGTGGGGGGTTGTGGGGGGGCAAATGATAAAAAATTTGGTTGGTGGGTTATAAGGAGTTAGTATATAGGATATAAATATACAAAGAAAGTGAAAATGGTGGGGTTTTGTGATATTTTACATCAAATGGTGGGGTTTTGTGATATTTTACATAAAAAAGGTTAAAAAACATTATCATTTATAAAACTATAATGCATTGCAAGTGAAAAAAGATGGGACCCAAATGTTCCCTAACTAAAGTTTTTCTTTTGCACTTAGTTGGTGCCATTGCCAATGACTGTCTTTCATCTTGTGAACATTTCAATCTCTTTCATTTTCTTGTCAATGACCATCACTTCTTCTTCCCCCTTCCACCAACATAAACTGTAGCTAATTTTGTAGGTAACACATAAAATCTTTTCTATTTACATTTCATACACAATCAGTTGCTAATTCGCCACTAATTTGTTAATTTTTTACAGTTAATTATGTCCAGTAAAATTCATTTATTCATATTGAATTCATTTTATGTGCTTAGTGGTGGGTATATATATATATATATATATAAAAGAAAATATTTATTTACACCGAATATACGTATATTTAATTGTTATATACTCTGACAATAATAATTCAAAAAAATTGTTGGCTTGAAATTACATTACTATTTTTTTTTCAGTAAAAAAAATACACATATTTAAATTTAATCCTTTGTATTCCTGTTAGAGTATATAAACATAGAAAAAAAAAATTCAAAAAGAAAATATTTAAAATACCAATCAGAACCATAATGCTACTTTTATCAGGAAAAAATAATTCTATTTCTATTTTCACACAAATTAAGAAAAATGATTAATTTAATTAAAATAATAATTTTTACTGCATATTTTTTATAAATACCCTTCACATATATTAATAAATAATTATCTTAAAAATAATTATTATTTAATTTTTTAATAATAATTATATAAATTAATAAAACTTCATTATTAATAAAATTTCATTTAATTTTAATATTTATGTGTTATTTAGTTTAATATTTAATTAATTATTTATTGATAAAAATATGGTGTAGTAAAATATTAAATTAAAATATATTAGTAAATTAACATATTAAATAACCTTTAAAAAATATATATTATAATTTTAGATGAATAAAAAAGGTAAATGAATTTTTTTTTTTTTTAAATGAAGGTAAAAATAATTTTTTTTTACTAAAATAAATATTGTGACTGACTAAAAATAGAATTAATAGAGAATGGAGATGGGGTCAAAGGATGTCTGAACTTAGCTTGATTAAATATCAAGTGGGTCTTTATATGCTGATTAGTCAATGTAAAACTGGAACAATTAACTATTTTCTTCCGTTCAACACTCAACTGCTAGTTGAAGTCATGATGATTTTAAACTCATTCTGTCATTTACAGTGGATTTGTTCATTAAATCCATGGTTTCCTCTTGTCCTTTCTTTGTCTCTCCCTTTCCTCATTCTTCTATTTTTCGTATCCATATTAAATGGAATTTAAATGCAATGCATCATAAATAAATATATAATATTAAATTTATTATTATTTTATTTGATAATTTTTTTTATTTTTTTTAAATTATAATTTATTTTATTTTTTTAAATATTTAATTTAATAAATAATTATTAAATATATTATTTATTATTTCACATTAATATCATCATTCATTAATTCACATTAATATCATTTTTATTTTTTTTAATATTAAAATTATAAATTTAATAGAATAATTTTTTTTAGTATTCTAAAAAATATTAAAAAATATATAATATAAGTATTTTAGGCAAAAGTGTTTTAGAATAAAAAGATAAAATTAATATAATAAATTAAAAATAATTAAATTTCTTAATTTACGTATAAAATAAAATAAAATTATACTTTTAGATAGAAAAAATAATATATAAAAAAAATATTTATTTACTTTTTATTAAAAAATAATCCATATTGAAAAAAAATAAGTAGTAACTAGATTATGCGAGTTTATATTTCTTTTAATTGAAATGAAATATTTTTTTCTTTTTAACCTATCAACATATAACTTAATAATAAGTGTATATATATATGTTTGATTTTTTCTTTATACTAAAAAAAATTTTTTTTTATTTTAAAATTTATAAATTATGAAATTTATAAGTATAATAGAATGACTTTAATTTATTCTCCTTTCACTAATAACTAATTACTTCACTTTTTTACTTATTAGTAGTATATATTATGATCAACCAAAAACAATACTCTTTTGTCAAACATGCTAATTTAAAATAATTTTTGTAGCCCATAATAAAAAGGGATTAAAGCATTAGAAATTCCAACTAATTATCATTTCAAACTTCTAATTCCTAACTATTTAATTTGGCAACAAACATTTTATCTTAAAATTTCTTAATTTCATTTTAATTTGATAATATCTCAAAACAGAATTAGTGATAAACGATAATTGTGTTTAAACTTCTAATCATTACTTATGATAAAATTTTAAAAGTGTTAGTTGGATTAATTCTTTTATTACATTCTTTTTTTAAATGGTATGAAAATTTTATATTTGGATTTACTTTATTCATAATTTAGCATAAGTAATAAATATATATATATATATATATATATATATATATATATATATATATAATTAATGAAAATTACCCTTAATCATTTCTCTCCTTACAGGATTGTAATTTAGGGACATCACAGTCCAAGTTCAATCAAGCTGACCCAATCATATTAGTAGGCCATCAGTCACACTCAACAGATTAAATCACTACAATTTGCCACCTGTCAAATTTTCACTAGAATGTACTGTGTCCAAATCAGATAATCACTGTAATAATATCACTGTAATTTTTTTAAATACTAAAAGACAAACCAAAGAAGTAGAAAAGACAGAGCAATTCAGACAAAATATAAGGGTTTTAAATATTAAATGATTTTATTTCAAAATCCAAAGTTATTATTATTTTTTTTTGACGAATGATATTTTTAAATAAAATATAATTATAAATTAATTATTTTAAATTAATATAAAAATAAATTAAATTATGCAAATTATAAATTTAAATAAAATTATATTTAATTAAGATTATTATTTTACTTGATGAATTTTTACTTTTCACTTATTAATTTAGTTTTAAATTTATTTATTTAATAATATTTAAATTTTTATTTTTAATTATTTTTATGATAGTTATTAGAGAAATCGTTTTAATAATATTAATTTTTATTTTTATTTCCAATTTTAAAGGTGCTGTGGATAAAAAGACAATTATGTCTAGCCATTATCGTTATTTTTGGCCCTTAATACGTGGACATATTTGTCATTTTTGTTATTAATGTTGTATGTTCTTTTCTTGTGTTTTGTCAATTCTACCTCTTTGCTTTGGGTATGATTGGGCACTAGGTTACATATATCCTTATCTATCCTTATTATATGCCCGATATATTGTTTGGGTTGTAGCAGGTTTACCTCTTCCTAGATTTAATTTAACTTATCCAAGTTTATTTATCATTCTTTCAAAATATATATATATATATA
>CANXYC010145588.1:0-27699 GCA_948193065.1 Aleurites moluccanus
TATACTCCCAATACATACAGTACCATAATACAATTCAATAAATATATATATATCAAAATGATTACAATGGAGACTTCTTGGAGGAATGAATCAAAAAGCTTGATCTTCTATATTAGCTCCCTCACGAGCTACACTATCACCTGAAATCCACAGAAAAGGAGTGAGCCTTCAACTCAGTAAAATATGAACATGCAATATAAAAGAAATACATCAAACCAAGGGACATGGGTAAGAAAAATATGAAATGGTTATGCTTACAAGAACAAAAGTGCTCACAATCGAATAACACTATCAAATTATATGGTAGAACTACAGAGTGCATCAGTAGCCTTGCTACCTATCACAACAGAGCGCATCGGTAGTCCTTGCTACCTTATCGCCAATGCATACTTGGCCCGGCATAGTTCCCTCTAGGTGGAACACTGATAAAAACCCTATCAGCTAGGTTCCCAAAGTGCACAATGGACCAATGAATTTACTCTCAATGGGAAGAGCGTTCTATCCATAGGGTCATACGGTTGTAATCTCACAAGAAACATATTGGTCACAAGACCATCAATATATAACATAAATTCAGTCAAGTTAGCAAATATGTTTCATATGAACTTGGTCCAAGGAAAGGTGACCAAGTCATTTACAAGATAAATATAGTCATCACATGAAACAATTATCATTTGTTTGAGAATATCATGGGAACTTTATTTAATAGGTCAATAATACAATGGTATATTGGTGAACATTAGTAAGGCTTGGACAAATCATTTCAAAGAAACAATATGCATATGCAATGTTCATACTTGCCTCAATACAAATTTATACTTGTATTCCCCTCAATAGCTTGCTCAAACAATAATCTCCTTTAATGTCTTGAGTTCTCTTCTCCTATTAAAATTTCTCCAAATATTCAAAATTAGGGTTTTCTTTAATCAATAATACATAATAAAGTTCCTTAAAATTTAACCATCTTATAGTTTCTATTTTTGATTCCCAGCATCAATTTAATTCATCTCTTAAAGAAAATCTGAATTTAATTTCAAAATTACTGTTCACGTCACTATTCATGATAATCTATAAATTCTGATTTCGCCCATATTAATTGCCATTAATAGCCTCAAAATGCTTGTGATAAATCCTATATACCCATAATTAACTATTCTAACTACCAGAAATTATTAATCTAACAAGAAAAAGGACATTTTAAGAAAATTTACCTTATTTCTCCAAAACTGATTTCCTTGAGAAAATCTGCTTGAAACTGAAGATTGATGCCTTAAAATGTGATAATCTAGTGATTTAATGCATTAATACTCAAAATTAATGCATTAAAAAATAAATGGAACAAATTTGAGAAGAACCGAAGAAGAACGAAGAGAAGAAGAAGAGAAATCATGAAGAAAAATTACTACTGGGCATTTGGTTAAATAGGCTACTACCTCAGAATTTCCGCTTGCCATCTCACCTCACCAATTCGCCTCGGCAAAGCCACTTCGCATAAGCCATCTCACAATTGCCACTTCGCCAATCCGCTCTGGCAATGCCACTTCGCCAATCCCACTTCGCATGTCCACTTCACATATGCCGCTTCGTATATGCCACCTCACCTAACTCCACTTCGCATATGCCACCTTGGCAATGCCTCTTCGCCAAACTTGCCTCGCCTAACTCCACTTCGCATATGTCACCTCGACAATGCCTCTTCGCCAAACTTGCCTCGCCTAACTCCACTTCGCATATGCCACCTCGACAATGCCTCTTCTTCAAACTTGCCTCGCCTAACTCCATTTCACATATGCCACCTCGCATTTGATGGCTCGCAATGCCACTTTGCATTGTCGGCTCGCAAATGCCAGATTCTGCCGAGCTGAAACCCTTTCTCGATAACTCATATTTAATCAGCTTGCAAATGAGCTACAAACATCCAAACTCCCTGATTCTTTTTGTCACTTAAAATATACATTCAAAGGTCCAACAGATCCAAAATTCAAGTCAAAAGGATAACTACACAAACTATGGTAAATCTCTAAAATTCACCCTGACTTACTGCCCAAAATTCATCCAAATAAGAATAATTAATTCCACTCTCTACTGAGTTATACTTATCCAATTCTCATGAAATTTTACAGCCAACAACAAAACACATAAAGGAACATTTATCATGTTTACACTTTTAGCTCATTCAGCCTCAGTCATTCCCGCAAAATTTAAACATACTCAGATTCTTGCAGAAAATAATGAACCAGATAGGTTCTGGTCAAGGAGGCATAACTCTTCACACACACAGAATTTTACAGAACCATTTTACAGAATTAAAGATGAGATATAAATCTTCAATTTTTATGTTTTTAAATTTTACTAAATTATTCCTTTAAAATCATGAATTCAGCCTCACAAAAATCCTCCCTGCAACCAGAAATTCTGAATTCTTTAAAATACTTCTATATCCTAAATTATTTCAATAAACATATAATTTATTAAAATAACAAAAATTGATAGATATTACATTCTTCCCCCTTTAGATAAATTCATCCTCAAATTTATAAATTCTTGCCTTAAACTTGAAATAGATAGGGATACTTGTCTTGCATGCTTTGCTCACTTTTCCAAGTACACTCTTCCATGGCTTGATTTCTCCATAAGACCTTAACCATTGGTATATCTTTATTCCTTATCTTTTTAACCATTCGATTCACAATTGCAATTGGAATTTCTTCATACGTCAAATCTGGTTGGATATCCACTTTCAGAACTTGTAGCACATGAGAAGGGTCGGCAACATACTTCTGAATCATCGATACGTGAAATGCCGAATGCACATTCTCTATGCTAGGTAGCAAAGCCAACTTGTGTGAAACTTCTCAACCTTGCTCAAAATTTCAAAGGGTCCAATAAATTGTGGAGATAGCTTGCCTCTCTTGCCAAATCGTAGAACACCTTTCATTGGAGAGATCTTTAGAAATACAAGATCTCCAATGGAAAACTGAAGATCTTTCTTCTTTGGGTCGGCATAGCTCTTTTGAAGACTAAAAGCTGTCTTTAATCTTTCTCGGATCAGTGGAACCTTTTCTGAAGTATACCTTATTAATTCGCACTTCCTAGCTCGCACTTCCCAGCTCACCAAACAAATCCGACAATGGTGTTGCCTCGCCAAACTCTCCTCTCAAACTCTTCCTCGCATATGCCGCCTTGGCAATGCCTCTTCGCCTCTTCACTAACTTGCTTCACCTATCTACCTCTTCACCACTCTGCTCGCGAACTGCCACTTCACACATTTCCTCTTCGCATAATACCTCTTCGCAAAATGCCTCTTCGCATAATGACACCTCGCCTTCCCTCTTCGCCAAATCCTTTTCGCCTAACTCCACTTCGCATATGCCACCTCGCATATGCTTCTTCGCCAATTTCCATCTCTTCAACCTTACCTAGCCACTTCGCCACTTCTCACTTCCGGCTCGCAAATGCCACTTCGCATTTGCCGGCTCGCTAACACTAATCTCTATTGACCTGAAATCTTACCTGGACAACTTACACTTAGCCAGCTCGCAAATGAGCTACAAACATTCAAACTTCCTGATTCTTTTTGTTACTTAAAATAGACATATAGGGGCTCAACATATCCAAAATTCAAATCATAAAGGCAACTACATAGACCATGGTGACTCTCTAAATTCACCCAGACTTACTGCTCCAAAATTCATCCGAACATACCTAATAAATTCCACTCTCCACTGAATTATACTTATCCAAAATTTCTGAAATTTTACAAACAACATCATAACACACAAAGGAACATTTCTCATGTTTATACCTTTGGCTCAAACTACCTCAGTCATTCCCAGATATTTCAAACAGACACAGACTTCCTGTAGAAATACTAAACCAGACAAGTCCTGCTCAAAGAGGCATAACTCCTCACACACACAGAATTTTACTAAGCCATTTTACAGAATTGAAGATGAAACATAAATCCACAACTTTTATATTTTGCACTTACCAAATTATTTCTTTATGAACATGCAATCAACCTCACAAATTCCTGCAACCAGAAATTTACTGCATTTTCTCAAAACATTCATAACTTAAATTAATTAATTCTTCAAGTATACAATAAATAAAATACAACAAAAATGGCAGATCTTACATTCTTCCCCCTTTAAATAAATTCATCCTCGAATTTATAATAATCTGCTTCAAGCCTGAAATAAATGGGGATATTTATCTTGCATGCTTTTCTCACTCTCCCATGTGCATTCTTCCAAAGTTTGGTTTCTCCATAGGACTTTAACCATTGGTATCTCCTTATTCCTTAGCTTTTTAACCATTCGATCCACAATGGAAATTAGGGTTTCTTCATATGCCAAATCCGGTTGAAGGTCCACTTCCGGCACTAGCACATGAGAAGGATCAGCCACATATTTACGAAGCATCGATACATGAAATATCGGATGCACCTTGTCCATGCTAGGAGGCAAAGCCAACTTATATGAAACCTCCCCAACCTTATTCAAAATCTCAAAAGGTCCAATAAATCTTGGAGATAGCTTGTCCCTCTTGCAAAACCATAGAACTCCTTTCATTGGAGAAATCTTTAGAAACATAAGATCTCCAATGGAAAACTGAAGATCCTTTCTCTTTGGGTCGGCATAGCTCTTTTGTCGACTGAAAGCTGTCTTTAATCTTTCTCGGATCAGTGGAACCTTTTCTGAAGTATACCTTATTAATTTCGGTCCTTCGATATACTTGTCTCCAACTTCATCCCAACACAATGGGAATCTGCATTTCCTTCCATACAAAGCTTCATAAGGAGACATCTGGATCGTGGAATGATAGTTGTTGTTGTAGGCAAACTCTATCAAAGGCAAATGAGCATCCTAATTTCCTCCAAAATCTAGAATGCACATCCTCAGCATGTCTTCTAGAGTTTGGATGGTCCTCTCTAATTGCCCATCTGTTTGCAGATGGAATGCTATGCTGAAATTGAGCTGAGTACCCAAACATTCTTGCAATTTCTGCCAAAACCTCGAGGTAAACTGAGTACCTCTATCCGAAATAATCGAAACTGGAACTCCATGAAGTTTGACAATCTCATCCACATAAATCTGGGCATACTGAGAAGCTCTATAAGTCATCTTGACTGGCAAGAAATGGGCCGACTTGGTTAATCTATCTACGATGACCTATATCGAGTTATAGCCCCTTGAAGTTCTTGGCAATCCAACCACAAAATCCATAGTTACCCTCTCCCATTTCCATTCCTGAAAAGGCAACTCTTGGAGTAATCCTGATGATTTCTGATGTTCGAACTTGACTTGCTGACAAGTTAGGCATTTGGATACATATTCTGCAACATCTCTTTTCATTCCATTCCACCAATATGAATTCTTGATGTCATGGTACATCTTTATTGCACCTTAATGCACATTATACTTGGCATGATGTGCTTCCTTAAGAATCATATCTCTCAACCCTTCAACTGCTGGAACACATAGCCTGCTACCATGCCTCAACATGCCATCAACCACATTAAATCCTGGAGCTTTTTCTAATCCCACATCATCCTTTATCTTCAACAACTGAGGGTCCTTGTCTTGAGCTTCTCTAATTTGATCAATGAGAACAGGCTTGACTTGGAAATTTGCCAAAAGCACTCCTGAATATGACAATTCCCAACTAATTCCCATATCATGCAATCTCTGCACTTCCCTCACTAGAGACCTTCTACTCACTTAAATATATGATAAACTCCCCAAGGACTTCCTGCTCAATGCATCGGCTACAACATTGGCTTTCCCGGGATGATATAAGATTTCACAGTCATAATCCTTAAGCAATTCAACCCATCTTTTTTGCCTAAGGTTAAGATCTTTTTGCTGGAATATATACTTCAAACTCTTATGATCTGTGAAGATGTCACACTTCTCACCATATAAGTAGTGTCTCCAGATCTTCAATGCAAACACTATCGCAGCCATCTCAAGATCATGAGTTGGATAATTCATCTCATGCTTCCTCAACTGTCTAGAAGTATAGGCTATCACTTTTCCACGCTGCATAAGCACATAACCAAGCCCCACTCTCGATGCATCGTAATACACCATATATCCTCCTTCACCCGACTACAAAACTAAAATAGGTGTCATGGTGAGACAAGTCTTTAACTTCTGAAAGCTCTCCTCATATGCATCTAACCATAGAAATTTAACTTGCTTCTGGGTAAGCTTGCTCAAAGGAGCTGCAATCTTGGAGAAGTCTTGAACAAATCTCCTATAGTAGCCTGCCAAACCCAAGAAACTTCTGACTTCTAAAACATTCATGGGTCTAAGCCAGCCAAGAATTGCATCAACCTTTCTAGGATCAACTTTAATCCCCTCTTCGCTCACTATATGCCCTAGAAAGCCCACATTTTCAAGCCAGAATTCACACTTTGAAAATTTGGCAAATAGTTGATGCTCTCTCAAAGTCTGCAATACAATTCTAAGGTGTTCCTCATGCTCTTCTTTACTCTTAGAATACACAAGAATGTCATCAATAAACACAATGACAAACTTGTCCAAGAATGGCCTGAACACCTATTCATTAAATCCATGAATGCAGCTGGTGCATTAGTCAATCCAAATGGCAACACTAAGAACTCATAGTGTCCATATCTGGTCCAAAATATTATCTTCAATACATCCTCATTCCGAATTCTCAACTGATGATACCCCGATCTCAAGTCTATCTTGGAGAAATGACTTGCACCTTGCAACTGATCAAATCAATCATCTATTCTTGGCAAATGTTACTTATTTTTGATAGTTACCTTGTTGAGCTGCCTATAGTCTATACATAGCCTCATAGAACCATCCTTCTTCTTCACAAAGAGTACAGGTGCTCCCCATGGTGAACTACTGGGTCTAATGAATCCCTTGTCAAGCAGATCTTGTATTTGAGTCTTTAATTCTTTCAACTCAACTGGTGCCATATGGTAGGGAGGAATAGAAATCGGACTCGTGCCAGGTAGTAACTCTATACCGAACTCTATTTCTCTATCTGGTGGAAAACCAGGTAATTCTTTAGGAAATACATCCAGGAACTCATTGACTATTGGAATCTACTCCATACTTCTCACTTCCTTACAAGTATCTCGGACATAAGCCAAAAACCCTTGGCAACCCTTTATCAACAACCTTCTTACCCCGATGGCAGATATCACATTATATGGAACTTCACTCCACTCCCCTTGGAACTCAAATTCTTCACCCGAAGGTGGCTTAAAGATAAGCTTCTTCCCATTACAATCTATAATGTCATAGTGCTTGGACAACCAATCCATGCCCAATATCACATCAAACTCCAACACTGGCAATTCAATCAAATCCACATTCAAGCTTGCCACCTATGCTAACCACACAGGATGGATAGGAGTTTTGAACTTCAATCTCTTCCTCTAAAAGAGTAGAAACAACCAACACACTCTCAAGCAATTTACAAGGCACATACAACTTCTTAGCAAAACATGACGACACAAAGGAATGCGTAGCTCCTGAATCAAACAATACTCTAGCATTCAAAGCTTGAATCGGAAGAATACCTGTAACCACTGTGTTGGATGCTTGGGCTTCATGCTATGCTAGGGCAACAAATCTCCCTCTGCCTCTACCTATAGGAGCTGATCCTAAAGCCTGAACCTTATGCTGATCTGATCCTTTGCCAGCCTCAATGGTCCTGCCCAAAATACCTCTACCTCTCCCTGGCTGCTGACTGATGCTCCTCTCTCTGCTCATCTGAACTGTAGCTTAAGAAGCCTGAGGTCTACCTCTAAAGGGTGGCTGTGGATAATTCTTGAGAAAGTGACCTTACTGTCCACACCTGAAACAAGCTCTTAATGCATAATGACAAGGCCCACTATGAAATTTGCCACATGCAGGACACAAAGGTTTAAGAGCCCTGGGTGATACAAAACTAGCTGATCCCTAACTCATCTAAGAAGTAGGTCCAAGAGTAGTCCTACTCTACTAAGTCTCCCTGAAGGTCCTCTATACCCACTTCTGGAAGCTGACTGATGAGCCACTACCATAGTCTTCATCCCACTATCTGGTTTGAAAGAACTGTCAGCTTTAAACTTCTTCTTTTCGACCCTTTCTGATATGGCCTCCATCTCCCTATTCTCAATTATCCTAGCTTTGTCCACCAACTTGGAATAAGAATCAAATTCAAGTGCAGCTAGGAGTTTGAACAATGGAGCCACTAACCCTCTGCAGAACTGCTGAATCCGTGTTGCTTCTGTAGGCACTAATGCAGGAGAAAACTTACTAAGTTGACTGAATCTCCTGGCATACTCTGAAACACTCATGCCAGGGGTCTGAACTATTCTCTCGAACTCCAGGGACTTAGCTTCCCTCACACTCTCAGGAAGAAATTCATTCAACACTAATTCTTTGAATCTCTCCTAAGATAACTCTTCATCATCCCGAAGCATACCAGAAATGCTTCTCTTGAACCAGTCTTTTGCTTCAACCTTTATCACATAACCCACAAACTCTATGGCTCTTCTGTCAGGAATCCTTAGAATCTGTACTTTCTCTTCAATTTCCTCTACGAAATCTGTAAGATCCACTTCACCCTTATATTTTGAGGGCTTGAGCTTGAGAAACCTTTCAAAGGATACCTCTTCTTCTTGACGTACTACCGGTGGTGGAACTACCGGAGGAACAGGGATTTTTGGAACTTGCACTTGAGGTGCCTGTTGTTGCCTTTGCTGAGTAATAAACTCAGCTATCATTGCATAGTTTCTCTGCAGCTGGTCTAATTGCTGAGCCATATGAGCCACGTCTACTGGTGGCACAGAAGGAACCTCATCTCCTCTATTTTCGCCTACAAAACCTTCTTCAGAAGGTAACTCCCGCCTAGGACGTCCTCGACCTCGTCCTCTACCACGACGTGGAGGCATCTCGATACTGATAAGAAGAACAAACATTATCAAACTCACTACTCATACTTAACGCAGATATAAATACCAAAGGAAGACACAATTAGACGAGACACAAATCCTATGCTCCGTAGTTATCTTAATCAACACTTATGCTAGTGCTCATGCATCTCTATCTATCTTCTATGCTAAGGATTATAAACCTAAAGCTCTGATACCACCTCTGTCACACCCCAACTCCAGTGGTGTGACGGTCCTAGGGCAAGGGTAGGCTTAAGGCCACTATAAACCCGTAGAACTCCCATATCCTGGATCTCATTTATATTATACATTCCTATTAAATACAAATATTATACAATAATCATTTCTATGATCAATATAAGCATAATTCATATCTTTCTTTTTATATCATTTCATTAAATTTTCTCTTGTTCCTTACTGATCAAAAGATGCATCTCACATCACTAAGGAATAAGAGTGACCCAATAAATCATACATCAAAATATTATCATCCCCAATAACCAACTACGGAGCTCTAGAGTATACTCCCAATACATATTGTATCATAATACCATTCAATGAATATACAAAATCATATTCCAAAATAATTACAATGAAGGCTTCTTGGAAGAATGAGTTAAGAAGCTTGATCTTCTCTACTAGCTCCCTCACGAGCTACCCTATTACTTGAAATCCACAGAAGAGGAGTGAGCCTTCAACTCAGTAAGATATAAACATGCAGTAAGAAGGAAATACATATGCATATATATATATATATATATATATATATATATATATAATCCGAAAGAAATAGTAATTTCAAGAACATGGGTACAAATCAGAAAATGGTTAGGCTTACAAGAAACATAGTGCTCACAATCAAATAGCACTATCAAATATCATAGTAGAACTACATAGTGCATTAGTAGCCATGCTACCTATCGCAACAGAGCACATCAGTAGTCCTTGCTTCCTTATCGCAAACGCATGCTTGGCCAGGCATACACCTAGAGCTCGTGGTCCCCTCTAGGTGGAACACTGGTACAGTAACCCTACCAGCTAGGTTCCCAAAGTACACAATGGACTAATGACTTTACTCTCATTGGGAAAAGTGTTCTATCTATAGGGTCATATGGTTTTATCTCACAAGAAAAATACTGGTCACAAGACCATCAACATATATCATAATTTCAATCAATTTTAATAAGTAATAAGCAAGTAGGAATCAGGTGAACTTGATCCAAGAAAATTGACCAAATCATTTACATTATATACATATATATATGGTAATCATATGAACAATTGAGAAATCTCGATTTTTAGGATATCATAAATTTTCAATTAATAACTCAATGATATAATATCAAATATGCAAGAATCATATGGTTTAGCATTATGAATATTCGGTCATATTATTTCAAGGAAGTAGCAAATAAATGCAATGTTCATACTTACCTCAACACAAATCACTCTCGAATTTCCTTTAATAGATTGCCCATAAAAATCTCCTCAATTTCTTTGATTTCCTTCTCCTAGGAAATTTTCCCAAATATACAAAATTAGGGTTTTCTTGAATCAATACTATTCAACATGATTTCTTAATAATTAACTATCTTAGAGTTTCTATTCTTAATTCCCAACACCAATTTAATTCATCTCTTAAAGAAAAATCTGCATTTAATTCGAATTTACTGTTCATGTTACTATTTATGACAGTTCATAAATTCTAATTCCTTCAACATTAATTACAATGTATAACCTTAAAATGCTTGCAATAAATTCTATATACCTTTAATTGACTATTCTAACCATCAGAATAAATTAATCTAACAAGAAATGGACATTAGAAGAAAATTTACCTTATTTCTCCAAAACTGACTTCCTGGAATAATTTGCTTGAATTTGACAATTTTTGCCTTATAATATGCTAATCTAGAGATCTAATGCATTAATTTTTGAATATTAATGCCTTAGACAAGAAATGGAACTAATCTGAGGAAGACAGAAGAAGAACGAAGAAAGAAGAAAGAAAATTGCACAGAAAATCGCCATTGGGCTCTGGGTTAAATAGGCCACTGCCTAAAAATCCCGCTCGCCAGCTCGCCTCGGCAATGCTACCTCGCATAAGCCAGATTTCCATTCCCACTTCGCACTTCCTAGCTCACCGAACTGATTCGGCAATGGCACTTCGCAAAAGCTACTTCGCTAATCCAGCTCGCATATGTCACCTCGCATATGCTGCCTCGCGAACTCTTTCTCGCATATGCCACCTTGGCAATGCCTCTTTGCCTCTTCGCCAACTCGCTTCGCCTATCTACCTCTTCACCACTCTGCTCACGAACTGCCACTTCGCACATTCCCTCTTCGCATAATACCTCTTCGCAAAATGCCTCTTCGCATAATGCCACCTCGCCTTTCCTCTTCGCCTAACTCCACTTCGCATATGCCACCTCGCATATGCTTCTTCACCAATTGCCACCGTGGCAACCTCACCTCACCACTTCGCACTGCCGGCTCGCAAATACCACTTCGCATTTGCTGGCTCGCTAACACTAATCTCTACTGAGCTGAAACCTTACCTGGACAACTTACACTTAGCCAGCCCGCAAATGAACTACAAACATTCAAACTTCCTGATTCTTTTTGTCACTTAAAATAGACATGTAGGGGCTCAACATATCCAAAATTCAAATCATAAAGGCAACCACATAGACTATGGTGACTCTCTAAAATCACCCAGACTTACTGCCCTAAAATTCATCCGAATATACCTGATAAATTCCACTCTCCACTAAATTATACTTATCCAAAATTCCTAAAATTTTACAACCAACATCATAACACACAAAGGAACATTTCTCATGTTTACACCTTTGGCTTAAACTACCTCAGTCATTCCCAAAAATTTCAAACAGACACAGACTTCCTGCAGAAATACTAAACCAGACAAGTCCTGCTCAAAGAGACATAACTCCTCACACACAGAGAATTTTACCAAGCCATTTTACAGAATTGAAGATGAAACATAAATCCATAACTTTTATATTTTGCACTTATCAAATTATTTCTTTAAGAACATGCAATCAACCTCACAAATTCCTGCAACTAGAAATTTACTGCATCTTCTCAAAACATTCATAACTTAAATTAATTAATTCTTCAAGTATACAATAAATAAAATATAACAAAAATGGCAAATATTACAGTGTGTGTTTCATACTATGTTACAAAGAAAGCCTAAAGATCATGCAATCTAAACTCAACATCCTATAATTATCGTATATATTTTTAATTGCAAATAATCAAATATTTTTTATACATGAAAGAATAAAATACAAATACAAGCATAATATAGATCATATAGATTGTGTGAAATGAATCATCAAAAGTTCGTATGATCACCCAAACTTTCATTTGCTTAATTGAGAAAATTTAGTAAAATAAATTTTCCAAACCTTAATACACCAAGATCCAAAGATTTGCCCTATGACTTTGCTTTTGATGATTATAGAAAGATTCAAATTTAAATACTTCGATGCAAGATTGATTTGTTTCTCCACAGAAAGTGATTGAATCAACTCTTGATTCAATATAAATATTTTATTTTTCTCAATTAATATAACTAAGAACTTTCTTGTTGTATTCTTTTTATGAAATTTTTTTAAAAAAACAACTTTAGTTTTATAAAATATATTTCAAATTCAATTTTTCAAAAGATTCAAGCCTTTTTAATTTTATATGAAAAGATTTAACAATTTATTTATTCAAGAGTTCTTTTAGAATTCAAAGTACTTTTTTAGAAGAAAAAAGTTCAAGATTTTTAATTCAAATTTTCAAAAGTTTAATCAAAAGTTATAATTTCAAATTCTCAAACCACAAAAATCCGATGAATTTTTTATCCTCCTTCAGGAAGAGGTGAAGGGGTATTTATAGGCACCAAACCCCTTCACCCATTCATAAATAGAAAGAATATTTGGTGTACAAAACAAGTATTCTCTTATTTAATTAAATTAGGTTCCAAATTAATTTAATCTTCCTAAATAAAATAAAGAAAAACTTCTAAAATAGTTTAAATAACTTACAAGTAAAGTATTTGCAACTTTTCCTATTTAGTTTTAAGGGAAAACTTCTCTTTCAATAAAAAAAACTAGAAGAAATTAAAAGAAAAATACTAATCAGGCAATAAAACAAGTTTGAAGGGCCTCAAAATGAAAAAAAATGAATCAGGAAGCGGTGAAACAGGCCCGGGGCAAGCCACTGGTGCGAGCCTAGGGTGCAGGGCCATGTGGCCTTACATACCCTAGGGCAAGGCTATGAGGTCCTAAGCCTTGCCGCACATGAGCTCATCAGCCTCCCACAAAGGAATAAAAGACTTAGAAATAGGTTGGACGACCCTATATGGGCCATACAACTATTGTCTAGGGTCAGCTATCCCTAAAGTGGAGCTCTTACACTTTTGAGACTTTTCTTGATTCTTTCATGCTTTTTGTTTGATTAAATGTTTCTTATGATCCATATATGTATATAAATCTTATTTATGTATATCTAGGATGTCTTCCAATTATATTAAAAGGATGTTTATGTCATGAACACCAATTTGCTACTAATTTAATGTTAATATTGTTAAGTTATTTAGTGTGCATCTTAAGTAAAATAATTGGCATGTTTAACTTGATTTGATGAACATGCCATGATTTAATATTTGCTAATGGTATTAATATGAACATGTTAGTATGTTTAGCTACTTTCATGTTAAATTCATGATGATAAATGACTTATTTTAGTCTGATCACATGAGATTTAGTATCATCATCATCACAATAATCATCTTGGCTTGAACTGTTTGCTTTGAAATGGATAATATGTGATTATATCATGAAGTTAATTACTAATTTTTAATAAAAATTTTGAGTAAATAACATGTGTATGAAATTTGAGTATGATAATTAGAACGAATAAAGAAAAGTATGATGGTTATATGAAAACTTGCTTGTTGTTTGCTATATAGGCCACTATATAGGCATGTTTAGGATAACTAGTCAATGTCATGTTGATTCAATATTTCAAATAACTTAATCTAGTTTGATTATGTGAGAACTTATGTACATAAATTATTTTGGTATATTTTATTGGTCTTGTAAAGCCTCACCTGAGCACCGAGATGCTTATTTAAAGGGGCGATTTCCTACAGACTAAAGGCAACTTTTGTCTTATATTTGCAAATTGATATTTAATCTTTAGAAAATTCGTAGACTCACCACATTCATTTTTAAGGAAAAAGAAAAGAAACCCTGATTTAACTCCAAAACATAACCTATAAATAAAATTACTAGACCTTCAAATCGGGACTGACCTCGTGGACTAGGTTTTCGGTTTTAAGTAACTCAAACTTTGGTTTTCCATTTAATAATTGATTTATGAAAATATGATTTCATGAACAAGTATGAGGATGACATTAATAAGATGGATGACAATTATAAGATGAACAAAAGATAATAAAGCAAATAATATAAACATTCATAAAGTAAAAGACAGAAAGTAAAAGAGTTCTATTGCATAAAAAAAAAAACCAATAATAAGAGATGTTAACTCTAGCCCTCAATGAAAATTCTAGGTTAACCACACATTCCCCAAATCAACATTAAAACATATTAGATTAAGAAAAAGAAAGGTTTTTGGTATTTTTAGTTTTGAAGTTATGAAATAGCTTGCTTGCATATCTCGTTGAATAGGAATCAAAACCCATGCGGTTCTCCCTTTTTGCGAAAAGGGTTTAATTTGATTTTAAAAAAAGATTTATAACAATTAATTTAGAGGTACAAACACGATACTTTGGTTTGAGAAGAACGCCTTCTTAGAAGGGGTCGGGTTTTACTTTGCAGGGAATGAATTCTTAGAGTTCGCTCGGATCAGAGTTCCACTTTGGTTTTAATAAAAGTCATGGGGGATGCCTTCTTAAAGTTAGCCCGGATTGGTATGATGGTGATGCTTCTAAATTGACTCAAAGATAGATCGCTCTAGGTCTTATGTTCCTCCAACTCAATAAGAGTTAAAGAAATTGGTTTGAAATCAAAGAGAGATGAACCGCTTATGAATAAGAAAGCTTAATATAGAGGGAGAAATGAGACCCAACTAAGGAAACCTTGACTTAGTTGTTCTGGTGTAACTCAATAAGAGTCGGTGTCTAACTCAAGGAGAGTTGGCGTGTTTTGAGAGGTGAAATGAGGCTTGTATTTATAGGGAAATGTTTGAGGGAAAACCAGACTGAAAATCGATGTGGGATTCATGTTCTGGGTTTGGTGGAACCTGTGTTGAAGCTTGGCCGCAGCAAGCAAGCATGTTGGCGGCAGAGGGAATAAAGCTTAGTGGCACTAGCTTACCTTGGTGGCAGCATTGCCAAGTGCTGCTTGTTCTGGTGCTTATCCGGTCTGATTCACCTAATTCAAAGTGGTTTGACTTTCAATTGACGTCGATAAGGTTGGCACGGTCTGGTTTGTCTATATTCAGAGTCGACTTTGATCTCCAGTTGGTTTCTAATCAGTCTGGTATGACCTGAGTTTGCTTGGGTGCAAAATCAAGTGTTCACAAATCTACGAATTAACCATGTGTAATTAAATTAAGAATTAAGTTATTATTTTAATAAAATATATTGATTCATGAATATGCAAATATAAATTTAAGCATATTAATTAATTGATGAATACATGATTTCTGTAAATTTATTTGTTACTTGCAACATGTTTGTTCTTGTACTTATTTGTATAGACTAACCATGTAGGATCCCTATAGAGAAATGAATGATATAAGACCAATAAACCCAAAGTATTTGCTAAAGCCAATAGGCTCATATGCATTTAAGCTCAAAAGTAGGTTTATGGTTTTCAAAGCTATATTGACAATTAAATAATTCAAAATTGTATTCATTTCTCTGTCCTTTTTCTTTTTATTTAGGGTGATAGATGCATGCTTATATGAAATATTCTACCTTTAATGGATTGCGCATCTATACTTGCTAGATTATTTAAAGGATTCATTTTTTCTTCCCTTTCTTTAGGATAAGAGTGCTTTATTTGTATCTGTTATGCTAATTACTTCTATAATATTATATGGCTTATTTGGAATAGTCATGTGAGATTATACGATTAATTATACAAGATATAATTTTATCTAAGGAGATGGGTTCTAAGTGAGGTTTCTTATAATTCCTCCAATCTTTCCTATCAATTATACTTGGCATAATTTCTGGTACAATTGATGATGTACCATAGTAGGGTTTTGTTTTTTCCTTGTGCATTATGGATTGTTGCATATATAAATTATTCATTCATTAAAAATATATCTAATTTCCCTTTTATTAAAACCTTTAGCTTAGAGTGGAAGCTAGTTGTGATGGCTAGACGAGTTAGGGTGCCTAATACCTACATCAATTTGTACCTGGTTTTCTTACCTAGATCTCTGGATAAGGCAGTTTGGTACTCTATCAGGGATACAATTGCCACTCATTTTCTAGAGGAAGAAAATACTTTGTATTTATAGTCTTGGTTACACCTAAAATTGAGTGGCGACTCCTTTTCTTCAGTTTGATTTATTCATATCATCTTCCCTAAGGCTTCGGTTCTAATAGAATATGAACCATCGTTGTAAAAGATATCACAACTACTCTTAAATAGTTGAGCATAAAAATCATGAAAAAGGTATATGTGTATAACTTTGGTGTTGTCATCTTAGAAATAGTTTGTGAAAGAAAAAAGGTTTGGCCTAAATAAGCAAGACATTTTGCTCAATATAAAACAAAAGGAGAAGAAAATAGACTAATTGATTTGGTTGCCAAATGTAGTGAAGATATGAAGTATAATGTAGAATAAGCAATAATAATGATAGATATTTAGTGCTTATATAATGATCAAATTTAAAGGCCTTGGGTGATGAAGGTTTTAGAAGGTGTGACGAAAATGAAAATTTTATATGATTATAGATTTTAACACCTACTCTAGTGAATGCTTCTAATGAAGTAGTGATGGTACTATAAGATCCATGACTAACATCAAAATATAGGACTCAACCCGAAATTGACCTGAACAGTCAAATTTGACCAAATAAGACCTCTCACAAGGTGAGATAATACCTCTTTATGAGGCATTATAAGACCTTTTATCAGGAAAAGTAAGACCTCTTCGCAAGGCATAAAGAAAAAACTCTATGAAGGCATCTAAAGACCTATAATGAGGCAAATAAGACCTCTCATAAAGTGAGGTAAAACCTGTTCATGAGGCAACATAAGACTTTTTATGAGGCAAAGTAAGACTCTTTATGAGGCACCATAAGACCTTTGATGAGGCAAAGTAATACCTCTTCCTGAGGCAGAAAAGAAGACCCCATGAAAGATATCTAAAGACCTCTAATAAGGCAAATAAGACCTCTCATAAGGTGAGGTAATCTCTTCATAAGGCACAATAAGACCTTTAATGAGGTAGCAAAGAATGACTTCTAACAGGAATATTAAGATCTCTAATAAGGAAAATAAGACCTCTTATAAGGTGACGTAACCTCTTCATAAGGCACAATAAGACCTTTAATGAGGTTGCAAAGAATGACTTCTAACAGGCAGATTAAGACCTCATAATGGGTGAAGAGTAAGACCATTTCACGAGGCAAAATACGACCTCTTCACGAGGTAACAAAAAAAAACTACTTTTACTTCTTAGTAAAGTAAAAAATAGACCCATATTAAAGGGGCAAAGACTCTAGCATATAAAGGTTCAATTCATAAGAGCAATAAGACCTCAAAAGGCACACATAAGATGAACAAGTCAAAGTCAAACGCGAGTTAGTTCTAAAAAGGTTAGCAAGTTTATACAAGTTAAGAAATGACACAAGCAAATGAAAGTTGATCAACAAAAAATAACAAGTTCTCTCAAATAAAAAATAATTTTATTTGTTCAAATTTTAGAAGCAATATAAACTAAAGACTATAACCAAAATTCTTGTTTTACGGGAGCTTCATGAGTAAGGGCTTATTATATCAAAGGGTTTTCATGTATAAGATTGCCTAAAGAAAGACCTCGAGGAATCCATTTAGTCCAAAACATTGCACCATAAAAACCACAAAAGAAGAAAAAGGCTCTGGGTTGAAGCCATAGTTACAATGAAGCTGGCTAGGCAAAAACAACCACCAACATTTGCTAATAAGACAAGCTGACACACTATCACGAATCCTAAAATGAAACTATTCCTTCATCCATCAGAACTAACTCAAAGTGTCAAGAAGGTTTAGGGAGAGAACTAATTTTGTTAAGGGAGTTTATGGAGAAACCGATCACGACAATCAAGATGCCATTTGAGCCAACACCAAGATAAATTCAAAGTTTGAAGAGTATGGAAGGCATACACACTAGATTGATTGCTAGAAAAGCTCCATGCAAGCAATTTCAAATACTCCTCCAAATAATCCAAAGACTACCCACACAAAAGCGTCTAACAACCCTAAACTTAGGTCTCGGTGTAGTATGCTTCCACATCTAGAAAGGCTAAGAAGATTCTATTGTACATCAAACATGTAACATAATCCTCTGGAGAACAAATAGGGAAGCTATAATCATGATCCAAAAAGATCTTTAAGTAAAGTTGGTTATAAGGAGAAAGAAAGATAAACAAATAAATAAATCAAGATACATTTTAATTATATATAAGACTTGAAAATTGTCTTAAAAGTCTTCAAGCCTGTCCTTTCAGTTTTTTAAAAAATAACTAGATTTAATATATCTTCAAAGTACTAATAACTATCCTTGAAATCCCAAGCTAATGGACATTGTTTCCAACAATAACTACATTGATGCCCGAGAAAAGCGGCATAAATCTAGAAACAGTAACAAATCTAGCTCGCCTAATGAACTCCACAAACAGCAAATGCTTTGCAAGTCAACCTAAAGAAGGGCTCCAAAAAAATATAGTCTTGTTGTTGCGAACACCTTGCCTCACACCAGTAAAGTAAGGGGTTTGTGATAAGGGATAAATCTTGCACTAACCATTAGGCTGCAAAGCCAAAGCCTAACTACCCAAAGCTAACAATAGTATGTCTCAAATAACTACAGTAGCCAGGCCCACACAGTTTCCAACTGGTAGACTCAATGCATTATATTAGGTCCATGAGCACCTCAGTCCAATATTTGATCGCCTCGTTGGCAAGTACTTCACCCAAAGTAGACTTACCTTGGCAATACATTTTATTGCTGCCAAACAACCTAGTTCCTTACCTAAGGAGAGTTCACCCTAATACCTCCTTCAAGCTTACCCCATACGTGTGGGCAACTATCCTTCACACCTCTGAAAAATGAGAAATGGGTCAAATCGACACAGAACTCTAAAATTGCAATTCGAAATCACAAAAGCATTATCTACACTATCATCAATAGTATGACGTGACTCAAACCTGCCTATCATAAGCGGTCACATTGCCCACTCACTCTTATCCCAATACTAGAACTCAATCATATAACAATACCAATCCTTCTTATATAAGGGGAGGTAAGCCGAGACATGTCTCTCACAAAAAATAAAAATAAAAAAATTCAAATATTTACTCTAAAAATATGGTCACTAACTTAAGCATCAGAGAGCCTACATCATACTGAAGGTTTGGCCCTCTCATACTCCTTCCCCTCTCTTCTCTAAGGATTAGCGATGGAGCAATCCATATCTAGTCAGATCCATCACCAACACCTTTATCTCAAGATGGGAGGCTGTCAGATCTAAGATACATTAAAAAAAAAATAATTATCCTGTCACCATTAGTATTTAGTCATTTAATATGTAATATAAAATTAAGAAAATATTTTTCTTTGTGCATGAAAATGCATCATGCTTTATAGGGATTGATCCATTTTTGAATTAAAATTTAATTTTGATTTATATAAAATTTAAAAATATTTTTAATATAAAGGAAAATAAAAGTAAAAAATTAAAAAAATTAAAAATATTAAATTTCACTCGTACAAAACTATTTACAGGTCTTAGATAATCAAATAAATTCATAAATCTCACAAAAATTTTAATTAAATAGCCATGTATTCATGAGATTAAAGTTAAGATATTCATGAGTAATAATGAAACATAGTTATTAAATTAGACATTTTGTGAGATTTATGAAGTTTTGGTTTTCAAAATGTGGTATAAAATTTCGTAAGAGAGAAAATAGAGGTTCAAGAATTTTTTTCAAATTTATTTTCTTTTTTTTTTTTAAAAAAAAATATTTTAAAATTTTTATAATGAATTAAAATTAAATTTTAATTTAAAAAATAAGTATTTTAAAAAGAGTGAAGTTTTATTTATAAAATAATTTCTATTATACTATCAATTCTTATAACTATGGGACAATTTATATTACACCTAAATTCGATTAATAAATTCCTAGCTTTTCTTTTTAACTATGTAATATTAGTTTATATTTATTTTTTTTTTTTTTTATAACTTTGTATAAGATAAAGTTGATTTTAAGTTTAAATCAATTAAGTCCATTATTATGATTAATTTTGAAAAAATAAGAGGAATTTTAAATAAATTTTATTTTTTATTGAAAATTTTAAAAAATTTACCATTTAAGTATTTTAAAAGCCATTTTTTTTATCATAAATCATTATTATTAAAGTGAAAATATAAATTAATTACTTTAGGATTTATGTGTTTTTCATATTATATTAAATAATTTGTATATTTCAAAAATTACACTAAATAGTCGCCGCATTTTACTACCGTTAAATAAACAGATTCTTCTATTTATTTTTATGCACTTTTCCAACAGTCATTGCTATAAAAAATCAAATTATAAATAAATTTTTTTATACGCAAAATAACCTTGCCTGCTTCCCTTTCCTCCTCCTCCATTGTTCTCTTGTCTTTCCTCTACAATCTTTTTTCAAATAAAAAACCTCCATTAGACAACCTCTCTCTTTCTTTATCCCTTGTAGCTCCAATAGCTTCTCAGCGATGAGGCCTTGAGAGAGACAATAAATTAAGACAGAGAAATATAGAAAGATAAACACCAACTCTTCTTCTCCAAACAAAAATAACAAAAGCACCAGTGGAATCAAGGAGGGCTAGGGGTAGCATTAGCCTCCTAATATATATATATGTGTGTGTGTGTGTGTGTGTGTGTTGTCACGACTCGTTTATGGATCGTGACGGTCCTAAGATGCAGGAGATGTTAATAGCGTCCGACATCCGTAGAACCCAGTATCACATGCATAATCTATAACCATCAATTAATTATTCGTTTTTACTTAGTTACCATTTATTTTGTTATTTTGTAATTCTTACTGTAATTTAATGCAATTGGCTGTAACAGTCATCAAATTATATTATATGATCATCACATATCTCATAATATCATCACATACATATAAATGTTCATATCCTAACTATCTCATATATATCCTATGGAGCAGCTAAATTATGAACATCAAAATACAAAATTCAGAATATATACATCAAATGACAGCAAGCAGAAATCCTCGGATAACAGACGACGGGATTGTGCAACCTACTCCTCTTCTGAAATGGTTAAACAAAGAAAAGGTGAGTATATAAGATACTCAATGAAGTCATCAAATAATTAAAAGGTAACAAATGGAACAATGGTGCCAATAGGTGAAAATAACAATATACAAAATCAATAACAAGTGACAGAATAGTCAATGAATCATATCATAGGCTCGGTATCATATGGAAAGACAGATAAAGAGATGGACTGTATGAAATCATACAATCTCCAGTAGAATAAGTATGGACTATATGCGATCATACAATCTCCAGTAATCTCCAAATCAGTAAGCATAAGACTGATCAGGTCTTATGGCCAGGACTCTAACCTCTCCTAGCTAGGGCATTAATAGTACAATGTGCATATCGCCGACAATATTCTTCCACTACCCTGTCGGAGCGGTAGCTCTGTCAAGCCACATTAAGATCAATATAAGGAAGCAACATATCAATGGACACCATTATGCAACAATGGTATCCTCCATATCAATAAACTCAATATCAATCAATCAATTATCAATAGAATCAATGGCATTGCAATAGATGATATATAATTAATGACAAGTAGTTTGGTAATCAACAAAGACATGAAATAAAAGTTGGTTCGGCAAAGGAAAATAGTAGGTCAATTGGCATGCCAATGTCGCTGGCGACGATGGTATTCAAATGGTAGGCCTATGGAATACAAAATAATAGGCCAAGGCAAAAATAACTAGGCATTTAATCAAACACTTGGTGGGCACAAATTAGCAAGCCAATTGGTTAGGTTTTGGTGTAAGTTTGGCTTGCCCATTTCAATCAACAACAAACCACATTGGCAACAACACAATAGGTATCAAATAATCAAGATTAAACAACATAAAATGGATTAAAATGGCTATGAAATTCAAGATAAAAACCAAGCAAAACATAGGCAAGTGAATAGTACTTTAGGTTCGGCCAAAACATGAATTTTTCATATGCATTCCAATGATCAATCTAAGGTATTAGGCATGTTATTTGATGCATATAAGATTCACCTAAACCTTCCAAATGTTTTGAAAAATTGATTTCCACCACAATTCTTCAAATGCGGCAATTAGGGCAACTTGGCAAATCTTTAAATTCTACACCAAATTAACCATCAATTAGTTACCTAATGGCTTCCAATTAACATATTCTAACATCAATTAACATAAATTAACTCTAATCAACATAGCTAAAGCATACAACTTCCATTAGGTTAGGCAATTTGGGCATTTCTATCAAAATGCATCAATTGATGCAATCTAACCTAAAACTCATTCAATTTAACCTTAAAATCATCTAACTAAACCATAAAATTGAACAAACAAATTCCTTACCTCTTGGTGATGATCTAACCGAACCCTTCAATCAATTCCTCCTTGGTTTCCTTTGTGATTCCAAGCAAATTAAAGATGGAGAATGGTAGAACTAGGTTGATAGTTATGTTTTCCATCAATTTTTTTAAGGAAATTTGGTGAAAAGATGAAGAAATGGATGGGGAAATGGAAGGTGTGTGGTTCGGGCTATGTAGAAGAATGAAGAAGAAGATGCAAAATTATTATAAGTGTTGGCTTTAATGTTAAAATCATATGACAAATTATATTTTAGTCCTTAAACTTTTAAGTAATTAGGCTTTGACCCCAACTTCTTTTGTAATTTATTCTATCAATTCTGTCAAGATTTGGGTTACAATATGGAGAATTAATAAGCTTATTTTAATTTATACTTATTTATAAAAATAATTTCAGAGTCATTTTGTAACTCCGACGGACCAATATCCACTATTCATCTTAAAGTTCCTTTTATTTATAATTTTGCCATTGGTTACTTTTTCAGTATTTCTAATTATTTTTCACTTATTTTTTTTAACCAAAATTACACATGCATTAAGGTGAACTTTTACCCCCTGGTCTAATTCAAAAATTCTTCTGTTGATCGAACTGCAAATTTCTAGGCAGTGTTCCCGACACTACCGCTTTCCGAAAAAGTAATTAGTTCTCTTTTTAACTATGTTTCTAAAATTATTTTTCATCATTTCAAAACTTTTAAACCACATGCTGAAAATTAAATCATGCATATATGTTAGAACTTTTTAGGGTATTACATAAGTAAATTTTTTAATTATCCTCGAAATTTCTCTATATATATATATATATATATATATATATATATATTTTCAAAAAAATTATATATAATTAATAATATTAAAATTATATATAAATTTTTAATTAATTTTAAAAAATTATATATAATTTATAATATTAAAATTATATATTGATTTAACTTTTAATCCTTTCTAATAACATTATATGTAAAATTTTAATTAATCCATCTAATTATAATTTATCACATTAAAATTTTCAATTAACTTCAACTTTGATACTCTAATAAAATTTTTTTATTTCATCATGAACAAAAGATCTATTTATTCAGTCTCTGTCTCTATTGCTTGCTCGTAACAGGTAAACAGATATCGAAATCTATCTCAAATCTTCTTTTTCTTCGCGAACAAAAAAAAAATCGATTTTAAAGCCACGTGTGTGTTGTGGTTTCGTTGTCATTACTGGAAATTCTGTAGTTGGGCTGTCATTTTACCATATCTTACTCTCTCAGATCAATTCATTTACAACTGGGAAATTTTGTATTTCTTTTTGTATCCCCATAATATTCCATTTGGCTTTTGCTTTTGCTTTGAGTGTAAAATTTCTCTGTTGCATTGTTCAAATGCTTCTTTATATATTTATATATTTATATTTCCCCCTTTTTTGGATCTCAGTTGTGGTTGATTCGAGTATATTGTGTTTTTTGATGGGTTGCTATAAATTATGTTATAGAGTTGGTTTTTGAAGACAAAATATGGATTGATGGAGACCCTTTTGGGTGTTATGTGGACTTGGAGCAAATTGGAAGTGGGTTTTTGGAGAATGTGGAGATAATTTGGGTTGAATTGGTTTTGTAAAGTGGGTTCGAATGGGTCCTCTTCGTCTCGTTGGCGAGCTTGGCGGTGGAGGCTAAGGAGATCGGAGGTGACCAGACAAAGAGGGTTATCTTGGGCTCGGATTTGGAAAAGATGGTCAGGTTGAAATTGGCGTTCCTCGACGACACGGCCACAAGATGTGCACTCTATGATTGACCGGCCAGCGTTTGTGACCATTAGGGTGGACGCAGAATTTTTTAAAAGGTATATTTTTTAATATTTAGGAAATGATTAAAAATTAAAAAATGAAACACAATAAATTAAAAATTAAAAATTTAATTTTTTTAAATAAAAAAATTATTTTATTAATTTTAATAAATTTTAGAAAGTATATAATAATTTATTTTAAAAAATTTTAAAAATTAAAAAATAGAAAAATATATAATTAAATAATATTTTATTAAAAATTAAAAATTAATTTTTTAAAATAAAAAAATATTTTATTAATTTTATAAATTATAAGGATTAAATAATAATTTTATATTAAAAACTTTTAAAATTTATGAAAACACGTGCCCGTGCCCGTGCCTAACAGTAGATACGCTTTTGATGACAGCACACCGTGGCTTGCACTACTTAACAGTAGTGGCACTTCATTTTTTTGGTCCTATTGCTGGTTAGAAATGTGGAGGTTTAAGAACAATCAAATCATCGAGTCGAAGAACAAATTGAACCAACTAACTTAGAATGGTTACTACAGTGATATTGATTTTTAAATTTTTATAAGTGAAAATAAAAATAAAAATGATGAGTATTACAAATTTTTATTATAATTTAATAGAATTTTTTATATTTGGATATGTTTGTTTTACAGAAGTAAAAACATAGGATTATTTAATGTAATTATTAAAATATAAGAATTATTTAATATAATATTAAAAACACAAAAATTCTATAATAATTAATCCTGAAAATATTATAAAAAGTAAACTCTTCAATTTTCAAATAATAATAGAGAGAGAAAAAATATATATAAATAATAATGAAAAAAAAATTTATAATTAATAATGGTGAGAAAAAAAATGACATATTTAATAAGTTATAGCTAAAATCTTCTTAGTTGTAGCAATAGTGTTATTCTAATCGAAATATGATTGTGTTTAATCTATTTTATCAGGGTAATTAAATTATTGAGGTTTAATTCAACATAGTAGTCTATCATCCATTTTTTTTAAAATACATTAATATTTTTTTATTCTGTTGAGTTTTTAACCTTCCATTCAAAAATATAATTTTCGGAATAGTCATAAATTTATACTTCCAATGTTGTAATCTATCCAACAATTCTCCTTGGGCTGGAAATTAAATCAATTAAATCAAATTAAATTAAAATCAATAATTTTATAATTATTTAATTTAATTTCAATTTAAAAAATAAAGTAAATTGAATATTCAATTTCATTTGCGATTTGAACTTTTTTAACAAATCGAATTGAAGTTATATATATATATGTTATCACAATTAAATATGTTTAGTTTTATTTATATACATCCACATATTTTTTAAACATAATAATAATTTAAAATATAAAAAAATGACCATTTATGAAAATTAATTAAAAATAAAAAAAATATAATTCTTAAGAAGAAAGAAAAATTTGAGTATATTAATTAATGATATAGACAGGTTTTGTATTATATATTGAACTATTTTCGAAGTTTTCTTTACCACAAATACTTTATCCTTTTTTTTTTTTGTAACACTCCAGCAAAAAAAATAATAAATAATGAGACAGTACAGTAAATGGATATAATGGATAATAGTAACTGATATGATATTAATTTAAGTATGAATAGACTCAATTAATTACTGAAATATATAGAGAATGGTAAAGTGTAACACTCATGAATTTTTGAACATCAACCGGATCATTTCTGTGACACTATCCCAAAAAATATTGGTGTTAATTACACCGCTAGGGGAAATAGTAGTCCGGTTGATTTATAAATTTCTAACTCAGATCAGAGGGTAAAGAGTCATCTATATTTATATGAATTTTTGGTGAAAAGAAAGAGTTGCAAATATTTTGGAACACTGAAAATCAATAGAGTGACAATAATTATAATTAAAGATAATATTAGGGGCATTTTTGAAACGAGCTATCTAAAATACAGAATTTAACCTAGAGCAATTTTAAATAATAGAACAAACCAAAATAAATTATTTCACTCCCTACATTAATGGTTGAATCTAAACATAGTAGACAAAATAAATTACAAAACGTTTTAGGGTAAAAATACAAATAAGAAAAATTCTGGGGTAAAAGTGCAAATATTTAAAATTATGAGACCCACCAAGTCAAATGTCTATTAATTTCAGCAAAAGAGAAAAAATATTTTTAATGATATTTTCTTAAGTTTTAGAGATTATTTCACTCAGGGTACTTCAACTTATAGCTCTCACACATTATTATCCTTAAACTTTAAATCGTAACACAAAAGTTCTCAGACTTTTAACCGCGTTTCACTGGCAGTCCTTATCCGCCCCAAACTTAAGTTATTTCTACTTTTACCCCTAAAGTCCTACTTTTCTTTCAAAGAAATCCAAAAATCCTCTCTTTTAGGCTCTGATACCATTCAGATGAGTCTGCCCTCCCTCTAATTGTTCTATTCAGAGGCAAAATTACAGAGAGCTACTCCTAAAGATCTTTTAAAGGATTTTTTCTTTTATTTCTGATTTCTTTCAGCTTTTTATATTCGTTGTGATAACGAGAGCTAGCAACAAATCCTAAAGGACCTTTGTTCTCAAGGAAAAATTCCTCAAATTCACTCTGTCTAAGAGTCAACTCTTCTAAATTTTTAAATAATTTATTTATAAAATTATTTAGAGAGTCCAAATGATCTATAATAGAATTTAATAACCCTATTACTAGATCCTTGCCTACACCGTGATCTAGGTGATGACAATTAGGATAAGAGCAATCTGAAGGATTACTGGTCATCCAATAAACGTGCAAAAGCACCAAGCCTTTCTAAATAATGGAAATTATTAAATTCAAGTTCTTGATCTAAAAAATTTTTCAGTTCGAAATCTTTCTTATTAGGCTTTTCAAGTCTTTCAATCCTTTCTATAGCAACAGGTAATTCTATTGTTCTTTGTTCATATAATGCAAAGATAGGATCCTGCAGTCTAAGACTGGCACTCAATTCTTCCCTCCTAGCCTGAGTTAAAGCTAATCCTCTAAGCCAATTTCTATTAGCAGATCGGGAAGAAGACATAAACGTTTAATTATAGAATTAAAACATTTATAAAATACATACCTCTTGTAGACTG
>CANXYC010145613.1:0-14175 GCA_948193065.1 Aleurites moluccanus
TTTGGGGCATACAAATATTAGAGAATAATAAGCTGAAAATATTTGAAAATTTTGCTTCAAAACTCAAAATTGAAGCAATTTTGGAAGAAAGTTCAAGATGAGTTTTTGATATAGGCAATTATCTCTTTAATCTCAATAAAATGCATAGTCAATTAATTATACTTCACAAAATAACATCCAAGACCATTCCTCACTCCATTCTTTCAGAATAAACCTGAATCAATAAGATTCAATCCCATAATAATCTTTTCAGCACAATTTCTACAATAATCAACATGTTAGAATATCCAAAAGATTAAAAATGTCATTTGTGTTAAAAAAAAATAAAATAAAATAAAAGAGAAAAAAGAAAAAAAAATAAGAGCACTTATTTTTTAATTTGAGTGAAATAAACTCCTTTTATTTTTTATTGCTTGCCATGTCCATTAAGATTTTGTCTGCTTAATTTGGCCAATTTTTTTATTAGCCTCATATTTACTTATCCATCACCCATACCATTTGAAACGGAGTTCATGTTTTCAAAAATCTCAAATGCTCATATTGTCATATATAAATCAACCCTGAAAACCTAACACTATCCTTTTCTCATTCCCAAAACACCTATCATCCATAAAAATGGTCATTAACTTTGAAGTGCATGGTGTTCAAATGTTTAGATAACTCGAACCATTCCCTCAAAAAAAAAAAAAAAAAAAAGAATAATGTTGCGATCAATAAGTTTTCAAAAAAATTTTCAAAAATAGAAATAAAAAATATTTTTCATTGCGTTCATTGTGTCATAAAAATCATTATTCAAGTTAATTATTTAAATTAGAGTATCATGCATTGAATTATTAAGATTCATGTATTTTAAACATGCATTGAATGATTAAAATTCATGCATTTTAAATTTCTTTCATGCATTGAATAATTCAGATTCATGCATTTTAATTCCCTGTCATTTTTTTTCCATAATTTAGTTTTTGATTTACTTATTTTATGGCTTTAAAAAAAAAGAGAGAAAAAACAAATAGAGAAAAGAATGTATATAAAGAGAGAGTTAAAAAAAACAATGAAAAATAGTGAAAAAAGTAAGAAAAGAGAAAATTCAAAAGAATTAATTATGTACTTGGGGCAAGGTACATTTGGTCCATCATGATTATCTTCCAAAGCAGCCCTAATCATGATCCAGCTCTTTCTTTACTCATTTTCTATATTGAGTTCCATACTTCGCTCAAATATAGAAAATTCCTAAAGAGGGGCAAGTTGAGCTGATCTTATGATTCCTTTCATGCAAAGTCATGCATTTTAATTTTGTTATTTACAGATTCATTCCTTTCATGCAGATTCATGCATTTTAATTTTGTTATTTAAATTCCTTTCATGCAGATTCATGCATTTTAATTTTGTTATTTAAATTCCTTTCATGCAGATTCATACATTTTAATTCCTTGCCATTTAAATTTCCTGCCATGCACTGAATGATTCATATTCATGCACTTTAATTTTCTATCATGCATTGAAATATTCAGGTTCATGCACTTTAATTTTCTATTATGCATTCTTCCATCATGCATTGAATGATTATGATTCATGCATTTTTCATCATGTATTGAATAATTAATATTCATACATCATGTATTGAATAATTAAGATTCATACATCATGTATTAAATGATTTAGATTCATACATCATGCATCGAATGATTCAGATTCATGCATCATGCATTGAATGATCAAGATTCATGCATTCTTCCATCATGCGCTGAACGATTGAGATTCAGGCATTTTCCATCATGCATTGAACAATCAAGATTCATGCATTTTTCATCATGTATTGAATAATTAATATTCATACATCATGTATTGATGATTCAGATTCATACATCATGCATTGAATGATTCAAATTCATGCATTTTTCATGTATTGAATAATTAATACATCATGTATTGAATGATTCAGATTCATACATCATGCATTGAATAATCCAGATTCATGCATCCTGCATTGAACAATCAAGATTCATGCATTTTTATCATGTATTGAATGATTCAGATTCATACATCATGCATTGAATGATTCAAATTCATGCATTTTTCATGTATTGAATAATTAATGTTCATACATCATGTATTGAATGATTCAGATTCATACATCATGCATTGAATAATTCAGATTCACGCATCCTGCATTGAATGATCAAGATTCATGCATTTTCTATCATGCATTGAACAATTAAAATTCATGCATTTTCCATCATGTATTGAGTAATTAATATTCATACATCATGCATTGAATAATTAATATTCATGTATCATGCATTGAATGACTAAGATTCATGCATTCTTCCATCATGCGCTGAACGATTGAGATTCATGCATTTTCTATCATGCATTGAATGATTATGATTCATGCATTTTTCATCATGTATTGAATAATTAATATTCATACATCATGCATTGAATAATTCAGATTCATACATTTTAATTTCCTGTCATTTTAAATTTTTGTCATGCATTGAATGATTAAAATTCATGCATTTTAAATTTTCATGCCTGATTTTATGATTTATTTTTTATGCCATGTCTGATTTAATTTTTGTGTCATTTTGAAAAAAAAAAGAAAAACATTTATGCAATTCAATGTTTATCATGTTATCTAGAGTCAACTAAATGTTTTATTTCAGTTTGCCTGGCCAAAATATGTCTTTTTATCTTTACTCATTTTTCGTTTCATTTTGAAGCGAAAAACTAGTAAAGAGGAGTAACTGTAGACACCATATTTTGTCCAGCCTTTTTTAAAAAAATATATATATTTCTTTAAAAAAAAAGATTTTCATGTTTTTATCGATTTGTTCAAAATATTAAGAATAATTAAAATTTAAAAAGAAATAAGAATTTTATAATTTTATAATTTATATTTTGAGAAAATAAATAAAATTGAGTTTAAAGTTTTACCTACTTTTAATTATTTAATTATTGCTTTTAATTAATATTATTTTTAATGTGTGATTTGTGGGCCTAAAAATAGAAAAAACCAAAAAATTACTCAAGCTCAATCCAATCCAGCCCAAGCCTAATTAAATAAACCAAATTCTAATCCAATCTAAATTCAAGCCCCAATCAAACCCAAATCCAAAAATTAAGCCCAAATCAATTTCAGCCCCAACATAATCTGGCCCAACCTAATTAAAGCCAATTTAATTTAGCCCAACCCAAACTAGCCCAGAGGGCTGAAAATTCTGGAACAAGGGAAAGGGAGGGTATTTTAGTATTTTTATTCTTTTTGGCTTTGTTATATAACGTGTAGAAAATATGCAGGAAGGGGTTTTTTTTCTCTTGGCTGGGTATTCAGAGAAAAAAAAAAAAAAACGTAAAAAACAAAAGTAACGAGCCCTCTCCTCTCCATCTTCTCTCTTCCTCCATTTTCTCTCTTCCAGGCTCTGCCTCTCTACCCTCTCTCCCACACCCAGAAACCACGAGCTCTCCCTCTTGCTCCTCTGCTCTCCCTCACTTCACACAGACCCAGTCCTCGCCCCTCTTTCCCATGAAAACCACCGTCCCTGTCCCTCTCTCCCACTGACGAAAGCTCCCTCCCTCGGTAGGGAAAACCCCAGCTCCTTTCTCTTTGCTTCTGCTATCTTATTCTCTGTGAGAATAACCCACCTAGCTCAACTTCGAAAATCAATTCGATTTTGAGCTAGGTTGGGTCCATTTTTCTGTGGTTTGTTTTTTTTTTTTTTATATGTATATTTTCCATTTCTGAGTATATTTTTCATTTTGCGATTGCGAGCTTGGGTTTGAAGTTTTAAATTGTTTTGCCTTTTTTTTGGTTGTTTTTCTCCTGCTTTTGATTTTTACTGTGTTTGGGTCCGGTTCTGGTTCGTGATTTTTAATTTTGGATTGATTTTTTTGTTTAGCCTAAGCCTAATCTGTAGTTCTAGTCGGGTCTGGTTAATATTGTCTTGGGCAAACAGTGCAGTGTTTTCCTCTATTTTTCCCTTGCTGCCACAGTTTATTTGTTTGGATTTCGGTTGGTCTTGCTGCTTTCTATTTCTGTTACTGAGGGTGTTGCTTGGAGTCTGTTTTTCTTCCTTTTCTTCTATTTTCTAGCTCACGATTCTGGGGGTTTTCGCTCCTGGTTTGGGCTCGATTCTGATTTACGATTTTGAGGCCTCTGCGTTTGCATTTTTGTGATTTCTGATTTCAGTTTATCTTCAATACCTGTTATGTATATGTTAATTCGGTGTTGCGTTGATTTTGAGGCTTTCCTTTGGTTAACAATTATGTGTTTTATTCCGGGTTCAGTGGTCGAAGGCTTGTTCTGATTCTGGTTGCATTTTCTGGGTTTTTCATTTGAAAATTCAGTTGCTCTCTATGAGGTTTATTGGATTTACATCTGTTGGGTTTTTGCTTACTGTTGATTTCAGGTGTTTGATTTTATCACCGAGTCTATTTCTTTGAATCTGGTCCCATTATCTTCAACGAATTCGGTGATAATTTATCTATTCTTGGGCTGTGCTCCAACTCTTCATTCTGATCATGCATATAAATTTTTATGTATAATAAGCAAATGTATATTTTCATTAATTAATTTATGGGCATTCAAACTTTGAAGTTGATTCATACACAGGCTTTGCTTATGGGATTCCGTACCGACGCCTATGAATTTAATTTTGGGTTTGGAATTCATGTTTATGATGGGATTTCGTCGTTTAGAATGAATAGCCAAATTAAATTTTTCTAAAAATAATAATGAGTAATTATAATTTGTGAAAATGGAAAAGTTATTTTGATTTTGATTTGATCTTTGTTAAAAAAAATTTAAAACTGAATAATTTTTAAACTAATTTTTGTATTTGTTTGAATTTAATCTTGAATAATAATTTTGTTAATATTCAAAAAATGAATATGTTTCATTTCAATTACCAATTTAATAAACTTTAAAACTTTAAAAAATAGGGCTATGATGATGATCGGACTTGAAATCAATAATCAGAGTAATTAAAAGAAAGAAAAATAATTTTTGGCGGGGTAAAATTAGATTAAAATCATTAATTTTGGTTTGACTTGAAATGGGTAGCCTTTATTTAAGGTAGGTTCAGTTTATTATTTTATTTCTCTTATGTAAAAATAATTAATTCATTTTTGTTTATCAATATCAAAAGATAATTTCAAATTCATGTCTCAAATTAATTAGAATCAAATAAATGTTATCTAATTTTGAACCCTGAAATTAAATGATTTAAATTTAAATTTGCAGCTAAAGTTATTAGTTTCTTTTAACATTTTATGATAAAAAAATAATAAATCTGAGCTCTTAAAATAAATATAATTTATCTATTTATAAGTTTTTTGTTTTCTTTCTTGTTTTTGCTTTTTATGTTTGTTTATTTTTGGTTTTGCAGAATTTATTTCTTTCAAAGTTAAAAGTGAATAGATTCAAGGCAAATTAGATTTTACAAACTTCATTGTAAATTTTATCGTATTTTAAAATTTTATTTTTTTAAGTTAATTTTGTAATTTGTAAAATATTAATTTTAGGTTTAGTTGAATAAATTGTTAATTTATAGTTATCCCTTCTATTTTATCTTTTTATGAATAATTGAAATAAAAATAATAAATAAAATTATTTAAGCCAAAATCAAATTCAGTTTTCATTTTCACAGTCAATTTCATATTTTATTTGTAAATATTTTTAAAAAATTAATCATTCTGGTTAAAAGGAAAATAAATAAATTTGCACTCTATAAATAATAAGTGAAAAAAAAATATTTTTAAGGCCTATTTAATATTTTGAAAATTAACATGTGGGGTGCCTAACACCTTCCCTATATGTTTGTGACTCCCGAACCCAAATTTTGGTTTAATAGATCATATTTTTAAAGGTTTCCGATTGAGCCTTTTAAAACAATTCAATTGGCTTGCTTCTTGAAAGTTTTATTGATTTCCAAGACTAAATATCCTTCCTGAACTCTCAAATCTTGAGCTTCCCAAAATATAAGATTCCCTATTTTGAATCTGAGCATATAAAATATGACCTCACATTTATTTTTCTTATCTTTATGGTGAAGTAAAAGTGGAAAAAAAAGGGGTTCCATGTAACATTTTTCTTTCCTTAGAGTTAATTGACTTTCATCCTACCCTAAGTACAATTTTCTCCCAAATCAAATAAAAAAAAAAAAAAAGAAGACCAAAATCCAAAAAAATCTTCCAAAATTGCTTGTGATCTTTATTCAAAGTCGTTATTAATGGTCAATTATTTCAATTTGGAAAGCATCCAAACCTTATTTTTCTTTAAACAACCAGTGTCCCACTATCTTTTTCCTTTTAATTTAATTTTTTTTTCCCCCCCCCCCCCCCCCCAATAAATCAAGGTTCGAGTTATTCTAAATATTTTGAAAGCCATGCACTTTAAAAATAATGTCCATTTTCACTCCACCCTCATACATTAACTAGCATTTTTCTTTACCAAAACCCATTAACCCATAACCTTTTTCCATTGGAACACTTTGGGACAAACATTTTGAACTCGTTCACCATACTTTCATTATATAAAACATCACCTCATTCAAAAAAAAAATAATAAAAATTAAAAATTAAAAAGAATATAAAAATAAAAATAAAAAAAAGCAAGGATGAAAACCCGAAAAGGGCATTCTTGGCAAAAAAAAAAAAAAAAAAGGGAGAGTCAACTCTTATCAATTTATTCTTTTGCTCTCATTAAAATAAAATAAAACAGATGCATTTTTAATTCATAGATTATTTTTAACATTTTGATTGTTTGTTACAAGATGTTGCTGATACATGCACCAAATTTGAAAGCCATTAGCTAGAATACATGTTACCTTCAACATACCCCTGCAAATCAATTCTCTATTGGACCCTTAATCTTTTAAATAAAAAAGGAAAAAAAAAATCCCATTTCTTTTCATTCGTTCATTCCAAAGATGACTCTCACTTCCATTCTATATTCATATTCAATAGCCCAACCATGTCCATCATAAAACCCCAAACATTAGCCCGAGAGTCATCTCAAACCATAGATTCATCATACATTTCATTAATATTCTTATATTTGTGAATTATAATTAATTGATTTTGCCTCAAATAGAGATTTTTGTCTATATTAATAGAGCTCAAGGGAAGTTTGGGGCTAGAAGTTCAAAGTGGAATTTAGCAAAGGAAATCACATTTTATATGGAGATTTATGTAATTGTAGATTCTTTCAACACAAAAAAAAAAAAAAAAAAATAAATGCTGAAAAGAATCTAAAAAGAAGCATTCATAATCTTATCTCCAGTCCTTTTGCTAATATTGAGTCCCCATTTGAATTTGAAATTGTAAAGAGATTCCCTTCAGATTTAGAAATGAAAAGTTTCTCTATGATACATTGAAATAGTTTTGGGCATGAGAAATTTTATCGAAATTCTTTCAGGTTTAGAAAGGAAAAGCCATCTTTTTGCAAAATTAGAATTCTTTTTGCGGTATACAAATATAAGAGAATAATAAGTTGAAAATATTTGAAAATTTTGCTTCAAAATTCAAAATTGAAGCAATTTTGGAAGAAAGTTCAAGATGAGTTTTTAATATAGACAATTATCTCTTTAATCTCAATAAAAGGCATAATCAATTAATTATACTTCACAAAATAACATTCAATACCATTCCTCACTCCATTCTTTTAGAATAAACCTGAACTAATAAGATTCAATCCCATTATAACGTTTTCAGCACAATCTATACAATAATCAACATGTTAGAATATCCAAAGATTAAAAATATCATTTGTATTCAAAGAAAAATAAGAGAAAAAAAGAAAAAGAAAAATGAGAGCACTTATTTTTTTCCAATTTGAGTGAAATAAACTCCTTTTATTTTTGCATTTTATCTTTTATTGTTTGCCATGTCCATTGAGATTTTATCTTCTCCATTTGGCCAATTTCTTTTCATTAGCCTCATATTTACCTTTTAATCTATTCCTCACCCATATCATTTGAAATTGAGTTCATATTTTTCAAAATCTCAAATGTCCATATTATCATGTATAAATCAACCTTGAAAGCCTAATACTACTCTTTTCTCATTCCCAAAACATCTTTTATCCATAATAATGGTCATTAACTTTGAAATTCATGGTGTTTAGATATTTAGATAACTCGAACCATCCCCTCAAAAAAAGAAAAAAAAATCAAATACCAAATTTCTCATAATTTTCATATTTTGAGCCTAGACTGTCATTGTTTTTCAATTATTAAAATTACCCATTTTCATTTTCAAAATTGCAATTATTTACTATTAATATGACTTTGAGTTTGAGATCATTTTCATTTTTGGTATTATTGATACACCTCTAGCAGTTCCACTTAAAAAATTCATACTTTGATCCAATAAATCCTATTATTCAGTTGCTATTTTTCTACTTTACCAGATCGTAAGGGTTCCAAGATTTGAAAAAGTTATATGGAACTATATACGAGTCTTTTGCTTCAAAGATCAAATGAAAAAAAGAAAGACCAGGAAAAATTGAAAAAAAATAAAAAAAGAGATCAGGAAAAATTGAAAAAATCCAAAAAAGAAAAAAGAGAAGAAGAAGAGATTTTTGGATGAATTGAGATCAATTTTGTATGCTCAGTTTCATTTTACTTTCATCTTTAGCATTCATAATCCAAAATACTTTTCTTTGAGAGTCATTCTTATCCAAACTGTTCCACCGGATTCTATTCTTTTCAGGGGCAAATAGCCAAAAACATAAGAATAATGTTGCGATCTATAAGTTTTCAAAAAAAAAAAAATTCATTGCATTCATTGTGCCATTAAAATCATCATTCAAGTTAATCATTTAAATTAAGGTATCATGCATTGAATGATTAAGATTCATGCATTTTAAATTTTTGTCATGCATTGAATGATTAAAATTCATGCATTTTAAGATTTATACATTTTAATTCCTTGTCATTTTTTTTTCCATAATTTAGTTTTTGATTTACTTATTTTATGGCTTTTAAAAAAAAGAGAAAGAACAAATAGAGAAGAAAATAATGTGTATAAAAAGAGGGTAAAAAGAGAGAGAGAGAGAGAGACAATGAAAAATAGTGAAAAAAAGAGAGAAAATTCAAAAGAATTATTTGTGTACTTGGGGCAAGGTACATTTGATCCATCATGATTATCTTCCAAAGCAGCCATAATCATGATCCAACTCTTTCTTTACTCATTTTTTATATTGAACTCTATACTTCGCTCAAATATAGAAAATTCCTAAAGAGGGGCAAGTTGGGCTGATCTTATGATTTCTTTCATGCAGATTCATGCATTTTAATTTTGTTATTTAAATTCCTTTCATGCAGATTCATACATTTTAATTCCTTGCCATTTAAATTCATGCCATGCAATGAATAATTCAGATTCATGCATTTTAATTCCCTGCACTTTAATTTTCTATCATGCATCGAATGACTAAGATTCATGCATTGTTTCATCATGTATTGAATAATTAATATTCATACATCATGTATTGAATGATTCAGATTCATACATCATGCATTGAATGATTCAGATTCATGCATCCTGTATTGAATGATTAAAATTCATTCATTTTCTATCATAATGATTCAGATTCATACATCAAGCATTGAATGATTCAAATTCATGCATTTTTCATGTATTGAATAATTAATATTCATACCTCATGTGTTGAATGATTCAGATTCATGCATCATGCATTGAATAATCAAGATTCATGCATTTTCTATCATGTATTGAATAATTAATATTCATACATCATGTATTGAATGATTCAGATTCATACATCATGCATTGAGTGATTCAGATTTATGCATCCTGCATTGAATGATCAAGATTCATGCATTTACACTATGCATTGAATGATTAAGGTTCATGCATTTTCTATCATACATTGAATAATTAAGATTCATGCATCATGCATTGAATAATTAAGATTCATACATCATGAATTGAATGACTAAAATTCATGCATTCATACACCATGCATTGAATGATTCAGATTCATGCATTTTAATTTTCTGCATTTAAATTTATGTCATGCAATGAATGATTCAGATTGATACATTTTAATTTTCTGTCATGTAATGAATGATTCAGATTCATGCATTTTAATCTCTTGCCATTTAAATTTCATGTCATGCACTAAATGATTCAGATTCATGCATTTTAATTTTCTGCATTTAAATTTCCTTTCATGCACTGAATGATTCAGATTCATGCATTTTAATTTCTTGCCATTTAAATTTCAAGCTATGCCCAATTTATTTTTTTCCAAGTCATGCCTGATTTTATTTTCAAGATTTACTTTTTTTTTCCATGTCTAATTTAATTTTTTATGTCATTTTGAAAATTCAAAAAAAAAATATATAAAATCAAAAATCAAAAAATAATTTTCTGCAATTCAATTTTTATCATGTTATCTAGAGTCAATTAGGGGTTTTACTTCAGTTTGTCTGGCCAAAATATATGTCTTTTATCTTTACTCATTTTTCGTTTCATTTTGAAACGAAAAACTAGTAAAGAGGGGCAACTGTAGACACCATATTTTGTCCAATATTTTTTTAATATATAATTTCTTTCAAAATTATAGGATTTTACTGATTTTATCATAATTAAAATTTTAAAAAAAAAGAAATAAACATTTTTATAATTTAAAATCTGTATTTTGACAGAATAAAGTAAAAAATAAAATTTAATTTAAATTTTTGGCATTGTTTTTACTAATGTATGATTTGTGAACCCAATTAAATAAACCAAATTCTGATCAAACCCAAATTGAAGCCCCAATACCTAATCAAACCCAAACTCAAAAATTAAGCCCAAGCTCAATTTCAGCCCCAACACAATCTAGCTCAATTTCAACCTAAATTAATTCAGCCTAGCCTAGATCAATTCAGCCAGCCCAATCAAGTTCATGGGGCTAAAAATTCTGGAATCATGAAGGGAGGGCATTTTAGTATTTTTATTCTTCTTTGGTTTGTTATATAATATGCAGGTGTGGGGGGTTTCTTCTTGGCCTTGGTATTCAGAGAAAACAGAAAAAAAAAAAAAAAAAACAAAGAAACGTAAAAACAAAAACAAAAAAAGCTCTCTCCCATTTTCCCTCTTTCTCTCCCCCCGACTGAACCCAGCTCCTTCATCCTCTCTCACACAGGCCAAAACCTAGCTCTCCCTCAACGAAAAAACAAAAGCCCTTTGCTCGGCCCCCTCCACAGAAAAACCCCCTCTCTCCTCCATAGAAACCACGAGTTCCCTCTTCCCAGCTCTGTCTCTCTAAACCACAACTCCCTCCATAGAAAAACCCAGACTCACTCCTCTCAATACCGATGAAAACCCCCAGCTCCCTACTCTCTCTTCCCCCACTAAAAACCCTTAGCTCCCTGCTCTCTCTCCCTCAATTCCTTTCACTCTTCTCCACCGAACCCTCGATTCACTCTCCCTAATCTCACCACCGCAATCTCTTCTGATTTTAATCATTTGTTGGGTATGTGTTCACGATTTGATGATTCTATTTATTGGCTTTTTTTTCCTTTGTTTTTTTTTTAAATTCAACGACTACACTTTCTTCTTTTTTGTGTGTCGGTAAACTAAATCGGAGCCCAAAATGTTAAACAATGCCATTTGCTTTTGTTTTTGATTTCCTACTTGCGGTTCTGCGGTATCGATTTACTGGTTTATGGTTCCGACTTTTGGTTTTGAGCTATCTATTTCGATTTTATGCTGGGTTTTTGGGTGGATTGTGATGATATAATTCCTATCTGTAATCTGTGACTTTGGGTTTATCTGTGAACTAATTCAGAGGTTCAACTATATTCTATGATTCTGGGATTTTGTTTGCTGGGTCTGGTTTCTATATCACTGTTCTGTGGATTTAATATTTATTTTGGCGTTTGATCCATTGTATTGTTGATTTGGATTTTCTTAGATCTGTTACTTTGCTTTGGGTTTAGTTTTGAACTGTGTTTTATGGTTTTGTTACCTGACTATCCTTTCCGTGAGTTTAATTTAGTTGGATTTCATTCTTGAATTTTTGTAAAGCGGGTCTGTTTTTTGTGGGTTTTGGTTTATTTTCGATATCTGTTATGTATATTTTAATTCTGTGTAATATCTGCCATTTTTTGTTGTATTTTATTTATTGTGTAATTGATGAATTTAAATTAATAAAGGATGTGAATGTTATGTGGAAATCAGAAAGTCTGGTTATAGAAAATTTTGATGGTTAATTGCATATTCTTAGAGAAATAATTTGATAAAGTTTAAAACATAAAAGTTGTGGATTTATGTCTCATCTGAAATTCTGTAAGATGGCTTGACAAAATTCTATGTGAGTGATGAGTTATATTCCTATGAACAGAACTGGTCTGGTTGAGTGTTTCTGCAGAAAGTCTCTGTCTGTTTGGAATTTCTGGGAATGACTGAAGCAGATTGAGCCAAAGATGTAAACATGAAAAATGTTTCTTTATGTGTTGCGGTATTGGCTGTAAAATTTCAGAATTTTTGGATAAGTATATCTCAGTAGAGAGTGGATTTTCTTAGGACTATTTGGATGGATTTTAAGGTAGTAAGTCTGGGTGATTTTGGAGAGTCACTATGGTCAGTGTAGTTGCCTTTATGATTTGAATTTTGGATATGTTGAGCCCCCTGCATGTCTATTTTAAGTGCCAAAAAGAATAAGGAAGTTTGGATGTTTGTAACTCTTTTGCGAGATGGTTAAGTTTAAGTTGCCAAGGAAGAGTTTTAACTTAGTAGGATCTGGTTAAGGCGAGCCGGCAAGATGCGAGCTGGCATTTTGCGAGCTGGCAATATGAGTTGGCGAAGTAGCGAAGTGAGATTGCCAAAGTGACAATTGGCGAAGAAGTATATGCGAGGTGGCATGTGTGAAGAGAAAAGGCGCAGAGGAAAGGAAAAGAGGATTTGGCGAAGAGGAAAGGCGAAAAGGATTTGGCGAAGAGGAAAGGCGAAGAGGATTTGGCGAAGAGGAAAGGCGAGATGGTATTATAAGAAGAGGCATCATGCGAGGAGGGAAGGTGCGAAGTGGCAATTCGCGAGCAGAGTTTGGCGAAGAGGGGGATAGGCGAAGCGAGTTGGCAAAGAGGCGAAGAGGCATTGCCAAGGTGGCATCTACGAGGCGACATACGCGAGGAAGAGTTTGCGAGGAAGAGTTCACGAGGAAGAGTTCGCGAATAGAGTTTGGCAAGGCAGCATATGCGAGGTGACATATGCGAGCTGGATTAGCGAGGTGGCATTACTGGATCAGTTTGGCAAGCTGGGAAGTGCAAGCTGGGAATGGCGAGCTGGCATGTGCGAGGTAGCTTTGCCAAGGCGGATTGGCGAGCTGGCAAGCGAGATTCTGGGGCAGTGGTCTATTTAACCCCAGCAACCCAGTAGTGTTTTTCACGATTTTTCCTTTCTTCTTTCTTAGTTAATTTCAGTCTTTTCTCATAATAGTCCCATTTTGTTTTCTAAGGAATTAATACTTAAATTAATGCATTAGACTTCTAGATTATTCTATATTAAGGCAGAAATCATCAGATTAAGCAAGAAGTCTTAGGAATTCAGTTTTGAAGAAATAAGGTAAATTTTCTTCCAAAATTATTTTCTTTTAGATTTATTTAAGTCTGTTGGTTAGAATAATTAATAAAGGTGTATAGAATTTATTGCAAACAATTTGAAGTCATTAATGGTAATTAATGTGTAAGAAATCAGAATTTTGGGACTGTCATGAATAGTAGCATGAACAGTAAATCAGAATTAAATGCAGAATTTTCCTTAAGAGATAAATTAAATTGATGTTAGAAATTAAGAATAGAACCTCTAAGATGATTAAATATTCAGAGATCATGTTGAATATTAATGATTTGGAGAAAATTCTAATTTTGAATATTTGAGGAAATTTTCTTAAGAAGAGAAAATCAAAGTAATTGAGGAGCTTGGAGTTGAGCGAATTACTGAAAAGAATTCAAGGATAAATCTGTATTGAGATAAGTATGAACATTGCGTTTGTTATCTCTTATGATGTGACCAAATGTTCTAAATGTAAACCCATATGATTCTTGTATACTTGATTATATATTATCGGACATATAAATTGAACAGTTTCTGGTATTCCAAAACTGAAATTTATCATTGATTCATGAGATTCCATATGTACATATATAATGTAAGTGACTT
>CANXYC010145614.1:0-10383 GCA_948193065.1 Aleurites moluccanus
ATGTGATCAGTTCTTCCAGATGATATTTGATAATGCCATTCCTTGTGGGCATTCTATGTTCTAAAGATGAACCCATGATTTGAATTTGATATGATTTAATATAGCCGATTTATTATGAGAACTATATTTCTTCCAAGTAAAAGCCAATGACTTACTTCATGCCTATATGTATACATGATTCAACATTTAGTTCTTATAATATTAATGTTCATATCTTACTGAGTTTAAGGCTCACTCCTCTTTTGTGGATTTCAGGTGATAGTTTAGCTCGTGAGGGAGCTAGCAAGTAGATCAAGCTTCTTGACTTTTTCATTCCAAGAAACTTCCATTGTAATTCTTTTGATATATAATTATGTATATTCGTTGAATGGTATTATGACACAATATATAATAGGAGTATGCTCTAGAGCTCCGTAGTTAGTCATTAGAGGATGGTAATATTTTGATGTATGAATTGATATTTTCTTTTGGAAACCTTGTTCCTTAGTGATGTTTGATGCATCTTTTGATCAATAAGGAACAAGAGAATATTATTATTTATGAAATGATATAGTAAATAAATTAATTATGCTGGAATGGATTATGAATATGATATAACATGAAATTATATTTGATATGAATGTATATGAGATTCAAGATATGAGAGTACTATGGGTTTATGGTGGCCTTAAGCCTACCCTTGCCCTAGGACCGTCGCACCACTGGAGTTGGGGTGTGACACTTTTCCTCTTTTACCTTAATTAATGGATTCTATCTTGGTGATCACTTACACTATTTACAAATAAAATATTGAATAGAGGAGGAAGAACACTTGATTCAAGTGTTTTTTTTTAGCATATTTAACAAATAGATAAAGGGGAAAAGGAGAACTAAATGAAAAAATAGACTGAGATTGAGGAGAAAAAGTGTCGCTAAGTTAAAGATTTTAGGGTTTCATTTATTTTTACAAACAAAGAGCTTAGGTAATTGAGGGTATTTTATTTTTTACACTACGATTAACTTAAATTTTGAGTTGACTTGGCTGTAAAGTGTCAAAATTAGATGGAGGAACTAAATAGCTGACAGATTAAAATCTTATGGAAGTTTTAATGTAATTTTGAAAAGTGAGGGACTCACTAATAATATTAAACTAACTAAGATATTAATAGTAATTTGTCCATTTTAAATTCACCCACCCTAAGTTTGTTGCTTATATAATAATTTTTGTTTTGTTTTGCTTCTTTTTTAAAAACAAATAGACTCATAATTTTTAAATTCACTCACCTTATATTTTCGATTAATTAATATAAAAATAATATTATTTATACCCTAGTTTTCAAAATATTAAATTAATTTATTATTATTATTATTAGCTCACAAATCCAGATGCCAAATGCCTCCTACACTATTAGTAAACATATGATTTGACTCAAATACTGAATACCATTAGAACAACCAAGAGCTGCATTCGGTAGCTAATTTTCCATCCTATTACATTCTTTATAAACATGTTGAATTTTTACATGCCAATCCCTTTGCAACAACTTACAATAAGAATTAGGACTCTTAGTAAGCATATCAACCAAAACTTGAGAATCTAATTCCAAAATGACTCACTTAAAATCTTTATCCAAAGATAATAATAGCCATGCAAACAGTTGAAGCATTAGCTATTAATGAAAAAAAAATTCCAACATTTCCACAAATCCATCTTGTTAATTCCATATATGATCCTAAAAAAAATCCTTACAACCAACATGACCTAAGTTCCCTTTTGAACATTCGTCTATATTAATTTTAACCCAATTCAAGGGAGGAGCATCCTAGCCAATAAATATCTATTGGGGGAAGAACTTTTTCACTGAGCCCTTCCTCTTTACACCAAGCTAGATCCACCTGATCAGCTTGAGTAAATAATAACTTGCCATGAACTAGATCCCATCTATCTACTAAAAACTCGAGCATTTCTCCATTATCTTTCAACAAGTTAACCATTATCTAATTCCTAAAATTTATTTATTGATCTACTATCATGTCATACCTTGATAAAAGAATTTTCTATACTTTCCCAGCCAATACACAATCTTAAAAATATGCAATACATCTTATATCTTATAAAAAAAAAATCAAAAATTATTTGCAATAAATCCTCTTCGGCATTGTTCTTCATTAGATAAAAACTCTTTGTGGTATTTTCAACTTTCATATTCTAGCCCATAAAGAATTCCCACCATTTTGAGTACTATTACAAATCATATTCCAAGCATGTTTAATAGTTCTCTTGTTTTATAATGAGGCCAATGAACTCCATCTATAGCTCCATCATTCTCTCAAATCAGAAATGTTGATAGTATTAGCATTATCATTTGTTGTAAGTTTTATATTATAGTTATTTCTCCTTGCTTCACCTTAACATAAAAATATTACTTACCAATTTTTCAACATTATACAATTTTTTTTTTATCAATTTAACTTCTAAAGGCATATAATCCAATAAATATAACTTACATTAGATGTTGTATTTGTAGCTTAACTTATTATGACCCTCATTTTTAAATACTTAGTATTTAATTGGCAACCCTTTACTTGATAGCTTCCCAATTTTGTTTGGCCCTTCTGAATCTTTTTTTCTTATAAAGTTTGGACTATCAATGGAAGTTTTTCCAATTCTTGGCCACATATTTGTTCCTTTCATAAGCTGTAGAAGGAATTGGAGCTCTTTAGGTATATTTCCTTACTATACTAAGGGGAAATGTAATCAAGGATCTCATTTTAATTGTGATAAATATCACAATGCCATATGGACATGGTATTTCATATAGATTCCATGATCTACAAGTGTAAGTGTAGACACTGAACTTTTGCACACTTGAATTTGTGCCAAAACCCAATGTTGAGACGTTGAATATTAATATGTCAAAAGGATTTTTTGTCAAAATGTAGTTTAGTTTAGGAAAAATGAATTTAATTTATCATGTTTGCATAAAATGCATTTAATAAGGAAAAAGTACTAGTGAGATTACAAGGCCTTTGTGGCTAGCCAACTGAGTATTTGGGCTAATTTTTAATTATTTTTGGATCCTATACAAAATGGAGAATCATTAAAATGATTTAAGGAAGCACTGGGCCAAGTTCGGACGCCCAAAAGAGGAATAGGTTGCACATGCTTTGGTGTAACACCCTAACAGAAATTAGGCAGACAACAATGACTCGGAATGATTAGACAGTTATGAGAATCGAAAATCCAAAATGGTAACTGGAAAATTGATAGGAAAACTAGCATAGAATAGTTGTAAATGTGAAGAGTTTAACATAAGTGACAGAATGGATAGAAAAATGAATATTAGACAGACTTCAAGAATTTAAGTAATGAGTGTTAAATGGAAAATAAGATCCAATAATTAGTTAAATAATGACAGTTAGGAGTATTGAAAAGAAGTGAATAGTCAGAGATAGAAATCAAAGACATGAAAAATAGTTACATGAGATAGCATAGAGCATAAGTAAATTTGAGGAAATAAGTAAATATGACAGAATGAGACAGAAGGTGATAGAATGATTAATGTTAGGTAGACATAAGTAATTTAATTTAATAAGAAGCAATTAAGTTAGCAAAAAAAAATGAAGAGTCAAAAGATGACAGTTTGGAGAAATACGGTACGGAAATTAAAAGCTATAGAGTCGGTGGGTGTGGAGGCAGTGATGGACTGTCGAATCGAATGAATTAGTGGCAATATTGAGTGTTTATAAATGAAATGGAATTAATTAGAAATTCATTTGAGGTAAAATAAGATTAAGAAACAAAGGAATAAAAGGTTATGAAAGAAAATTTTGACTTTTCAAACAAAATGTAAAAGGGACCCACCAAAATTCATCATTATCTAACTTAGTTGAAAAGTCAATATTCATATATAAATGGATACTTAGTGAGCTAGCCAACATGATGAAAATGAGTAGAAAGTGAATTTTTTTTATTAGGCAAAGATTTTAAGCAAAAGAATTAAACACCTTTACACTTGTCAAGCTTTAAGGAAACCAAAATTTCTAAGTTTATTTTAAGTTGACTATCTAAAGTGTATATATAAATTAACTAAAAGGAAATTATTGGTATTAATACAAGGAGTGCCAGCCAAATTGATGAATGATGGCCAAGTAATATATATTCATATATTAGTAGGAAACCTATTAAGTTGAGAAAGAACACTTGTCAACTTATTAGGCAAACAACTCACCTTATTCTAGAAAGTTCTTAATTTTCCTACACAAAAACTTGACAAAAGTTGTTGAATTTTTATTAAGGCATATATAAGTTCATAAATGAGAGGATAACAAGAATGGAACGAAAATTTTCTGCCCAAGTCACCAAAGTAACCAAATTAAGTTAAGTAAGAGTTAGATAGTTTCTTACACTTCTACATCAAAAAAAAAAACTCCATCCTAAAGTTAGCTTTAAATAGAAATTCTCTACAAATTTCTGTAACAGAGTAAACCTAAGAGAGAGAAGGAAGTTTATGAGGTGAATATTGCATAGAAAAGGAAAAAAATAGAGAAGGGAGAAAGGAATAGAAATCAAGGAAGACAAAGAAGATAGAGGTTTGAGTGAGGTAAAATTCTGTCACTTGGTGTCTTTATATTTCTTTTTTATTTTTGAGTTAAATAATTACTGAAATTATGTGATTGAGAAAACATAATGATATATGAGATTATGATTAAAGAATTAGGGTTTTAATTGAATGTTATATGTTGAGAATTAGATAGATAGAGTAAAGTTTGTTTTATGACTAAATTGAAAAATTCGGATTCTATAAAAGTAGTATGCTATGACTAGTATTCCGTGACCTAAATGATAGAATTTGTGAAATTTATAAACATAAAAGTTGTTTATATATGTGTCTAGTATATATCTCTAAAAGTAATTTGTAAAATTAGAAGTGAGGAGAGAGTTATTAAGTAAAAACAGAGACTGATTCAGAACCATAAAATTTAAAAAATACTACTGCGTTTTTATTTCACATATAGTTAGAGACTAAATTAGACTAAGTGTTCAACATTAAAGATGTTTATTTATGTCTTATAAAGATTTATGTAAAATGGTTTTGTCATTGGATTAGTATTTTATGAGATGTACCCAATTCAGTACTGACTGCCCGAATTGGAGTGCAGGGCAGCAGGGTTGACAGTAGGGTTAAGTTCAAACTAACACCATATGATATGTAGAATTTGAACATATTTGAATTTTGGTTATGTTAGACCCTAATATGTCTAGTTTAAGTAGGAGAAAGAATCAATGCAATTGGATACATGTAGAATGAGTTTGAGACAAAAAAAATTCCGAACTGCCAGAATAAGGTTAATAAGTGAGAGTTGTTAGGTTAAAAATTCTAAGTATAAGAATAAATGGAAATTTATTAAACTAAATTAAAGATTAATGTATAACATATAGATAAATATTGATTTTTAATGTTTAAATTAATGTGTAGCTTCAAATGAGGACCCATATGTAAGTGGGGGATCTAGGTAGAGGAGTGAATTGGGACTGTAAGTTTTGCAATGAGGTGAGTAATATTCATACTATTTTACTTGACATTGCCTTCAAATTAAATGATTGAAATTGCCATGAAATTTCATTGTTTGATCCATGATTAATTTCATGCCCTTTTATATTCCCAAATGATTCCTTTTAATTGAATTTGCATAATTGGCTTAGCTTAATTTATTGAACTCTTGAAAGTGCTTAAGTTATTTTTGAAACCTAATGATTAAGCACTATATATATAGCGTTAATGAAATGACAAAAGTTTTAATGACATTGTACACAATGGTTTAATGATCCTAGCAAGAAGGGGGTTAAAGTCCTAGCCATGCGAGCTGATCAACCGCATGAGTAAATAGCATGCTACCGGATTGTAGCCTCTGCTTAAATGATCAATAATGATTTTGTCATTTTTTTTATGATTACATGATATGATATGTATCTTTAATACCAATAAGAAAATATTGATAACCGAATCTACATGTTGAATGACCCTATTATTATTGTTATATACATGTTATCATCATCTTCCTTGTGAGCAATTCCCTTACCTAGCCTCACAAGTAAGATAATACGTGTATTACTCAGTGAGTAATTTATACTCATATGTGGTTTTCTATTATTTTTTCAGGAGGACTACTCATTATTAGTAGCTATTCCCAATCATCTCTTTTCTTCTGAACTTGGGACTACTGAAGACTCTAGTGTATTAATTATTTATGGAGTCTGTTTGTAGATACTCTAGAGCTCCATGGGTAAAATTTGGGATACAATAGATATTAGTGATCCTATATATGTTATGACATCATTTTAGAATGCTCAACATGTGTGTTAATACAAATTGGATATAATTTACTACTGAATTTGCTCTGATACTGTATATTGCCTAATGTTTAATGTTAAATGATATATTGCCTACGACCGTATTATTATTGATGTTAAAGTGTAAATGTGATTGTGATGTGAAAGAAAATGTGATCAATTTAGAAGTGCTATATAGTAATAAAATGTAAAGTTGAGGTTATAAGAGTATAATCAATTGGGAGTGTAAAAGAAATAATTGTTAGTGCAGGCTGTGTAATATTTGAGATACCCGATTTTGGGTTAGGAATAAGGTTAAAATTACAAAGGAAACTCTGGCAAAATTTCTGAAAAATTAACAAGTAATAAATGGAATTTAAACATTAATGAATAAGTTAAGAATGTTTGATTGATAATTGGATTGTTAATGGGTTCTATGGGTTTCCGGTGACTTTAAGTCTACCCGTACTCTAGGACAGTCGCGGCCCAAAAGTGGGTTGTGACATTTGGAAGAAGGCGACATGTCTGTATAAGCTAGAGCCATGTGGCTATGGTTTAAAGCCACATGACTTTACGGAAGGTTGCATGGCCTTGGGCAAAGCCTAATGGCCTCTTTTGTAGGCCACGAGCCTGTTCTGCAACCTCCCTATATGAGTTTCTCCTTTTTTTGGGCTTTTCATGCATATTTTATAGCCTTTTTGTATTTTTACCTAATTCCTTTTAATATTTAATAAAATATAAAGTTTTAAGTTTGATTTCTTAATTAGTTTCATACAAAATCGAAAATATATTTTTGACTAAAAGCGAACCCTATCTTTTAAACTATTTAGAACCTTGTTCCTTTGCTAATTAGGAAGTTTTGCAAACTAAAATTAGAAACTTTTTAAACTAAATAGGAAGTAAGATTTTACTTTATGTAAACTCAAAGTTACTTAATGTGCACGCAAAATTTCTAAACTAAATAGAAACATTTTCCTAGGTTTTTCCCTTATAAATATCCTCTTATTTTCTGTAGATAGGGGATTTTGGAGAGTTTTCTGTCTAAAACTCTAGAGAATTTTAGAGAAATTTTACTAATAACTCCCTCTTTTGAGACCTATTTACATTTAAAACTATTCTTTTAATTAAATTATTCAAGTTTTTAGAAAAAAAATCTTATCAAAATATAACCAAGAACTCCCTTTGTTTGTATTCAATTAAAGGAGAACAAAGTTTTGTAAATCAACTTTTTTTTTATACTTAAGTTATCTTAATAAAAGTAAAAAAAACTCTTCGACATAACAATATTCAAACTGAAATTGCAAATCTAACGAAAGAGATATGTCTAAGGCAAATTGTCAAACATTGTACTAATTTAGTTTTTTTATTTGATATTTGGTTCCTTATTTGCTATCATGTGATTTTTTGAAGGATCATATAGATATGCAACAATCCATGTTGCATGATCCATATGCTCTTAACTTAGATATCTTAAATTGTGTTTGTTGTATCATTGTAGTTTGAACTTATTGATTTGCTTGTTATGATAATCATGAAAATATTTTTCTCTGTTAAAAGATTCATATTTTCTAAAATCAATTTGATTTCTATTTATTTAAACATGATTATTTTACTTATTTAATTGCCATGTTTAGTCAATCCAAACCCTAAGTTAGCTTTTCTATTGAAAGTCAAAAGACATGTCTTTGCCTCATGTTTAATCACACATACACTTGAAATTAGTTTAAACATAGAAATATACATGTTTTAGGACCCTTTCGCAAGCCTTAAAGCCTCATAATTGGTCATGCCCTAGTGAAATTGCAAAAAACCAAGCCAAGTCCTCAGGCTTTAGGGTCACGTGGCTCTAAGAAAGGCCACATATCCCATGAAAAAAACCACACGACTCTGATGCCTATTTTCTTGCCTCTAATTATTGTTTTTGGTTGTTTGCTTACTTTCTTGTGTGCTTATTTGATTCCTACATATGATTTTATGCCTAGATATATATGTATATATATTTAAATCATATTTGAATCTTGAAATATATCTTATAATTTGTGCATATTATTATGCTACTGTTCAAATGATTAGTTGGGATAAATTGCTTAGTTTAGGGTTAAAATACATTTATTTACTTGGTTAGTCAATATGATGACAATGACATGTTTGAAACACCTTTTAAATATGTTTATATGTTCATATTTATGATGATCAATGTTTAGCTTATATAATAATGCTACAATATTTTAGTTGCTTTTAAATTGAAGTTGTATTATTAAAATCATGTAAATTAGCTACTGTATTTATTTAAAATCTCGAGTAATTGCATGCATATGATTTTTAACATGATGTTTAGGATAAATTGATGAAAGCATACCTTGTTTGCATAATTGTTGCTTTGTATTTGCTATGTGTATTTTTTTTTATTTGAAGCTAACCATGTAGCATTCCTCATGAAGAGTGAAAGGTCTTAAGCCCAATAAGGCTTATGAGCATGCTAAGGTAGTGTAACACCTCAGCCTAAATTTGACCTAACCCTTAAGGAGAACTTTAGGGGGAAGATTTTCTTTTCTGTTGAATGTGTTATTATTATGCATTTATGTATGAAATTGATAGTATGCATGTTATTTGAATTGATTTTAGGCATAGAAGTGGTCTAGAGGTTGTTAGGACTTAATCGGAAAATTTTGAGTTTTTGATGAACTAGGGGAAAAATGGTTATTTTTCGCCCGTCGGATTTTAATGGATTTAATATCATATTTGGAGGTAGAAAAGAATTTAAATACTTGAAAATGGCATTATTTATTTTATTTGAATATTAGTTAGAGAAATAAACCCGGTTGAAAAATGTTTCCCGGCAAGTTATGCAATTTCGGTGCTTCGGTTGTATTAGGGGTATTTTGGTCTTTTCCTTTATAATATGGAGTTATAGAGTGTGTGCAACCCTATGGTATTAGTTTAGGCTTGATTAAATCTAACCATTGGATCAAATGATGAAGAATTGGATGGTTAGATTAAAAGGTTGCAAATTTGCTATCATAAGCTCAAAGTATAGAATTTTTGCCATTGGTTATGGATTTGGTGTGTTAAATGTACATGGTATCTATCTTAGTTGACTTTAGATGAACCAATAGTATGAAAGTAAGAAGAATGGATGGTTGGATGACTATGTTTCACCAAAATTACTATGAAACCTAAACCATTGGATCACATCTTTAGTGTTTGGATAAATTTCTCCTACCACACCATTTTGTCTTCTTCTTCCTTAGAAATTTCAGCCAAAACACCATTGTTCTTCACTTGCATGGTTCGGCCATCCCCCATCCCTCCCATTTCTTATTGTTTTCTTTACATTTTTGATAGAATTAGATATATTCTATCATCCTAAACACTAATCTAGCCTTAGAATTCAAAGAAAAATCCATTAAGGCAATCAAATAATTCAAGGAAGGTTTGGAAGAAATTTTAGTAAGTTATTAGTTTTGAAATTCTATCGGTTCAATATTGTTTTTATGATATTCTTTGTTAATATTTATGGATTAGAATTCATTTTGCATGGTTAGAATTCAAAGAAATAGGTTGAAACCCTTTTAGGAAGAATATGAAATCAAAGTATGGTTTTGATGGATTTATTGCTTTGAATGTTGTTTATATGATGTGTATGTTATGAATTTATGGTTGAATGATGAAAACAATCTCATTTGGTTAGATAATTGAAGTGGCCAAATCCTTTAGGGTTAGGGTTTGGTTTTGTGCTTTGATGTTTTAAGTGTTTAAATGATAGAATGAGATGAATTTAATGTATATTTAATGAATTAATGATTGAATGTTGGAAAAAGAATTCAATTGGATAGGATGATGGTTTGGCCGAATGGAATAAATTGGAATGGAGAAGTGTGTTTTGATGTTAATTGGGTTTGAATGCTTAAATATAGTTCATTAGATGTTTGTGTTTTGATGTTAATTGGGTTTGAATGCTTAAATATAGTTCATTAGATGTTTATATATGTTAATGAATGGAATGGCATGGAAGAATAAACAAAAGGATTGAGTTTTGCTTAACTTGGGATAAGATAAAGCTTGCTAGT